>ML790524.1:459746-477063 GCA_009831015.1 Picea engelmannii | reverse complement strand
TAACGTAATTATAATCCTTTTTCTTCAAATGTTATATCAATGTAGAATTATTATCCAATAATGAGCAGTAATAAATAAACAATCACACACATGCACAGTACACCAGTTTTTTACGTGGAAACCCAAATCGGGAGAAAACCACGTAATGTTTTTTCTTATATGTCTTGAAGAATTACATTCATTAGAAGCACCAACTTCCTTTGTTTTCCAGCTGCAACTGGTAGGAGGTTCCAGCCTCCTAGTTTCTCAGGCTACAACCTGAGGGAAGCTCCAACTCCCCAAATCTTTGGCTACAACCAGAAGGAGGCTACAACCCCCAATGTCCTCTGGCTACAACTGGAAGGTGTCTACAACCACCTGTCCTTGCCTCGTCCTACCACCCTGAAGTAGAAGTAGAATGATGGAACCACTGTCACACTATCACTGTGAGATATATTGTTGTAAACCTGTACCAATAAGTCTGAACCATGCATCAACCTGTACCTCAACCTGTAATCAACCTGTACCATAAATAAGTGCATCAACCATGCACCAACCTATAATCAACCTGTACCATAAACAAGTACATCAACCATGCACCAACCTATAATCAACCTGTACCTTAAATAAGTGCATCAACCATGCACCAACCTGAACAAAAAGCCCTCATCAATTTCATCATCCAAATTTGATTTGTAGCTCTGTAATAGACCTAGTGTATATGATCACATTCCTACAAACCTTCCTTAACTTTTAAAAACAAAAGACTAGCATTTTCATCAAACTTGATTTTAGTCTCACATGCCTAGTTTTGGATTAGTCAACAACCCTAACTTGAAGTAATCATAACTTTGAACCTGTAATGTATAAATATGTGAAACTTATACACAATGTTCTTCAGTGTGTTTTATGAAATTCCTCCAAGTGTAACTACTTGGAACCTCTCAGAAAAGTATTTATAGCAAAAATGGCATACCTTGCTGAATTATGGCTTATTCTAGAGAGCGACCTTGTAGAGAGTGTCCCGCAAAAAATATTCGATGAAATGATACGAAACTGTTACAAAGCCTACCACAGACTATACCCTAACCAACACATTTTGTCTCACTAAATTTGGATCTGTTATGAAGAAGTTATGACGTTTTTACCCAAAACACCTGATTTTGACTAGTTTTAGGACTGTCCACAAACCCTATTTTCCACAGAGTGTAACTCCCCAAATAAAACGACCCACAAGCTGAATTTTGAACCAAAGATACTTGGATATGTTTTATCACTTGCATAGAAATTTCAGGATCTGAATCATTATAGAAAAAAAGTTATAGAGAACATGGTGAGATGACCTGAAAATAACATACCTTAGAAAGCACCATCAAAAGAATTTATCCTTCCTTGCATTTCGACCTTCTTTTCTTCACTTTCCTCAGAATTTAGGCTTAGATATCATTTGTAAACCTCAGACACCTATACATATTCAATATGCTAAAGTGTGATTCAAATGAGAGAGCCTTGCCTCTTATTTATACTCTCCAAGTAGCTTCCTTAAAAACATATTCTATGTCACTTGGCCCCACTTTCCTTATTTTAGGGTTGGGTCCACTTCTAATTTCTCCATTAAAATTATTATTGAAATAATTTATTTTGAATTCAATTTGAATTATAATACACTCATCACTTCACTTTATTATTTACCTTTTAAAATATCTTAAACCACTTTGATTACTTTGACCTTTTGGGGCTTCTAGATGACATATGAGGGTCCTTCAACTTCGTAAGGCCATAACTCTCAAACCGTGAGGAGTTATGTGACGTTCTACATACCACCAGAAATGGCATGACATGTACTATCCATATAGAATATTATTATCTAAAAATATATCATAACTCATACCATTACCCATCAAACAAACTTGGGTCCATTACCCAAACCTAGGGTCTCCAACTTCTCATGGCCATAACTCTCTAACCGTGAGGAATTATGTGACGTTCCACACCAGAAATGAAATGACAAGAACTATCCATATAGGATATTTTCCTTGAAAAATTCACTTTCCTTCATCTCATTATTCCATAATTAAGCATGGGTTCTCTTACTCCACAAAGCATCTTCCCGTGAGGGCTTTCACCATAAGGGGACCACTTTGGAGTTCATCCATATTTATTTCTTATCAACCATGACAAAACAATAATGAGTCATATTTACATCAAACACTATTGGGTCCATTACCCAAAACTTTGTGCTACGGGTCTTTCTTCAAGGGTTGACATCAATGACAACCAACCTTAATCAACAAGGTGAAGAAAAGAGGGTCAGAATTCAAGGGAGGATAAATTATTTTCATGATGCTCTCTAAGGTATGTTATTTACAGTTCATATCACCATTTTTGTAATAATTTTTTATATATAATGATTCAGACCATGCGATTAATATTCCATTGAGGAAACATCTCTAAGTATTTGTGGTAAAAAATTCATCTTGTGGGTTGTTGTATTTTTGGAGATGCACTCTGTGCAATATAGGGTTTGTGGCTAGTCCTGAAACTAGTCTAAAACATGTTTTTCAGGTAACAACGTCATAATGTTTTCATAACATATACCAATTCATTGAGACCAATTGTGTTAACTATATTACATTCTTTAGTATTATTTGTAAAAATTTCAAATTGATTCAACAAATATGCCGTGCGGGGCATGCTCTACAATGTCGCTCTATAGAATAAGACAAAATTTAGCAAGGTGTGCCATTTTTTCTATAACTCCTTTTCTGAGAGGTTCCAAGTAGTGACACCTGGAGGAATTGCATAAAACTCACTGAGTAACATTGTGTATCAATTTCATATATTTATTCATTATAGGTACAAAGGTATGATTATTTCAAGTTAGGGTTGTTGACTAATCCAAAACTAGTCATGGTTGAGACAAGCAATTTATGAGTTGGCACATACATAAGGTGTATATTTGATGATGTTGGTACATATTGATGAGTCATTGTTGATGTGTAGTTGACACATGATTGGTATATACTTGGTACATGGTTGGATTCACTTGTTTATGGTACAAGTTGATTACATGTTGTTTGGCACATGTTGGTGCACGGTTGATGCACTTGTTTATGGTACAGATTGATATATGTTGAGGATTGTTGCCTCATATCAGTTGGTGCTGAGAAAATAAGTTGATTCTTTCATATAGAGCTGGTTATCTTGTAGAGTTGTACTCTATTCAGTTGTTGTTGAAAAACCCTTGGATTGAAGTCCATAATAAAAAGAAAAATTGTACATACATCTTGTGTTCTTTGTGTTCCTTGTGGAGATGATTTGTTGATGATATATTGTTGATATATGTTGATGATATGTATTCAAATATAATTGATTATTAATGACAACAATGAGTAATGAGTAAATTTCGAATGCTAACTAATGATTTTTGTGTAAAAGAGATGTTTTGGGAAAAAGATCCCCACACTCATTCACCCCCCCACTCTAAGTGTGGTAGGTGTGTCCAACAGAAACACCATATGATGACAAGGCTAAAGTTGCATCAAACATAATAATATCTCATAATACTAAGCCAATAAAAGAACATAATGGAATAAGCATCACACATGTCTAAAGCCAATGGTGAATAACTTTCCAATATCATTCCCCAATATCACATGTCCATACTGTGGTCCAAAAGGATTTTTTGAGATAAAAGACTCTTAAAGATTGAAAACAATTAATACATAAATGATAGCAATTAACCATGTATTGATAAAATAGACTAAAGCTAATTTAAATCAATGCATAATCAATTACTCAAAGAATATAAAGATATTATAATGAAATAAAAACCATTTTACTCACAGAGAAAAAAACCATTAAGCAACCTGGAATTACATATTTTTATTTGAAAATACCTGTCCATTCTCCCAAAGATTCCAACCATCCATTACTCCATTTGAAAAGAAAAAACATTTGCAAAAGACATAATATACAAAAGAGAAAGGATAAAAATCCTCCTCTCAATTTCTTCCATCCTTGGTTCTGAACTTTCTCATATATTTATACAATGAATGAACATTTTGGGTGTCACTAATAATTTTCACCACCTGAAATTTCCTCCTAAAGAGACACACATATCTCTCCAATCATGCATTTTTTTGGGACAATTCCCTCGTAATAGCTAAATGGGTCCATTTTGGAGATGGGTTTTCAACCGCTTCTTCAAATTCCTCATGGTTTGGCTACAATTAGTCCTACCAAACCGTCTATCCATTCTTGAAGCATTTCCAAATTTTATCTATTGTTGCTCATAAATTTATTTGAAGCAATCCAATATTATTTTTGGATCAATCATCTTGAATGTATTTAGATAATAAAATCAATCCATGATTAGATCTGTACCAAAAACTGATAATAGAAACCTGTGAAACAAAAAGAAACCTAAATTAATAACCTAAAAATTGTGAATAAAACAAAATCTAGAAGAATAAAATAAAAAAATGAATTTAAACTAACTATAAGTTCTAAACAAACATTATTTATATTTTCCTTTCAAATATGATCTTAAAATTCTAGAAGCTTCAAGTTGATGGAGAGGAGAAAAATATTAATTTTGTTTTTTCACAAAATCAAACATATGATAGATAATTATTTTATTATTATTATTTTTATTTTGAAATGAGATGCAAAATGAAAAAAGAATTTAATTAATTAATCTCACCGATTTTGTCAAAATGATAAACCAACCAAGAAATTATTTGATGAAGTATTGAACCCATTATTCAAAATAGTCAAACTTGCTAATGAGCAAAATAATGAACACATAATCATAATTTAAACGAAAGTAAACAGTTGATAAAAATTAACGTTTTTGTTTAAATTGAGATTTATATGCTTGTTTCTAAATTTTAACATATACTCTTGTAATGAATGTCTCATACTATAGTGAATTTCATAAGTTTGTCTCAAAGAAATCCAAGGTATGGAACTATTTGAAAAGGTTTATTCTGTAGCTCATTATAATTATCAAGATTCTAAAGGGGAACCTTTAAATTTTGTAAAAATTTAGGGGAGTTGTTCGGGCCCAACAAATGGAGACTTATTGGGTGAAGCAGTTATCTCTGATCTTATAAGATTTCATCTCAAGAATAAAAGAATAAGACTTGAAAAATGATTTAAGCTCCCTAAAATAATTTCACTCTAAGACCATATAGTATTAGGATAAGCTCAATGTCATAACCAAACAATGGAATTTGTTTTGCAGAGGATTATAACCTGAAATAATGTCTTAATCAAAGATTCATGATGTTTATAAAAGAACTTCAATACCATTGACATAGCCACTACTTCCAACAAACATCCATAGCCTCAACAAGGATGTCATTTAACCCACTCAAATGTTTTAATCTCATCCAATAGTTGTATACACATGATGTATACTTCCATAAAAGTTAATTTAAAATCATATACTTTCTACCTATCCACCCAAGATTGCTTCATTGCCAACAAGCCTGCTCAGTACCCCGACAAAGTTGTCATGGTATCATGTGTGCATTGACCCACTGCCTGCGAGTCTGTTCAGTACCCCAACAAGTTTACACACACTTCCCACACTTAAGTGCTTCCAACCCTCTTATGCCACTTTTAAATAATAATACAATTATAGATTTATTGATGACAAAGAGAGAGGGGTGACACTGGAGGTTAATTGCAATACATGTGAATAGTTTATTTATTTTCTTTCAAAACTGGAAGTTTTTTTATCATGGTTTAGAGATTTTAGATTTCATTTAAGAAATCATCTAGAGACTGGAGAAGCACTTCAAAGTGATTCCTTAAGAATATGGACGGCATAAAAAGTTTAAATATCATTGTAATTCTCAAATATTTAAACCACATATTTGGTGAAATACTCTGGCAAAGAAAATTTGAGGACATAACGAAAGTGACAATTGACTTAAAAATAAATTGTCTGAGCTATATCTTAATATCATGAACTTTTTGAATTATTTCAAATTGCTTGAAAAACACAAGTCTTAAAATGAATGCTTCCTTCGACAATCGCTCTTTGATCAGAAATATATTGATTCAAAAACACAAGCAAGAAGAAAACACTTTCAAAACAATCAAAGAAAACACTTTCAAAACAATCAAAGAAAACAAAAAACACACATTAAACCAAATCAAATTTAATTAATGGGATTCAAAATCGGAAGTACACAAAATCAAAACAACAAAAAAAACCTTTTCAGGAAACGATTTTGGCCAAAGATAAACTTGAGCTTTTGGGTCCACTAGCATCTCACTGTAAAATAATGGAAGAACTAAATCATATAAAATATCACGTGCGAGAAAGTTCTTTTCTTAATATGGTGATGCACAAGATGTTACTTTGACCAAGCATTATTATTAAAAATAAAAGAGACTAAAAGAAAATAGAAAAATCCTTATTAATATGAATTGATAGTTCAAATTTACTTATCTCTTTACTTTCCATTTAAAATTTTCATGATGATACTGTGTTTTTTGAAAATAAATATTCAATGAAAAGAAGGGAGAAAAAGATTTAAAGTCAAATTCCCTGAAAAAATTCATATTATGGTTCTCTTAGTGTGCCCACTTGTGTTCATAACTGCATTATTACAAAAATAAACACTGAGAAATAAAACTAAAATAAAACCTACTATAACTACTAAACAAATCAAAATACTGAGGAAAGTCATGCTTCCAATGTAGCCATCAGAGTAACTCCAATCCTGCAATTGAAACAAAATCAAATATTACTAACAAGAATGGTAGTATATAAAAAAATGTCAAAAATATATCATACTTACCTTTATCATCATCATTTAAAAACAAAGAAAGAATGACCTTACCATTCCCTTGAACATTATTTTTGTATGAATCCTCCAACCATTCTACAATTTTGTCATTATATGAGTCACAAAAATATGAAAAAATGAGATTATGAAGGTTGTGAGAGTTATGGGGACCTGACATAACCATTAGCCTAGACCAAAGTGCCCCATCCTCCCAACAATTTTCCTTTCGTTCCATATTTCTCCATCTGAAAGATATAAAATGAGTGTGTCAAAGTTACCTCCTTGATCTCTAAATAAGGTGAAGATAATCTTACCATTCCCTGAAAGTTTTTTGAGATATGAATACTCCAATCAATCTGTAATCCTATCATAATACATGCAATTACTAACATGGTATTGTTCGAAATAATTCACATATGAAAAATATTCTTGATGAGAATAAAGTATTATATTATCATGGAAAGAATCTTGTAAAAAGGTCGGATCAAGATTGCGAGAACTTATCGTGATTTTCGATCGGAAAAGAAGTGTCTCGTTCTCTTGAAACTTTTCACTGATCTCAAATACTTCAAGATTAACTATTTGAGGTGAACTAAATGGAACAACCAATATTTTTGAATAATCATCATTGGTAATAGTATTTGGTTGATTATACTTTTCAACCTCAAATAATTGATCGTGGAAAAATTTAGATCTTTCTTTAAAAACAAATTGAGATGAATCAAAGGAAGATGCAATTTGAGACTCTTTCAAATCATTTCATGATTTAACCATGGACAATTGATGAGAATAAGAATTAATATGTTCATGGGGAGAATTATTTTCCTCTTTATCTTCTATTCGATAATCTCTATTAATTTGTACCTGATTATATAATGCATAATTCATTCCAAAGTGATATGTAACACATGATTGCATAAGATGATGATAAAAAATATCAGGGTACAAGGAATAATATGTAGAAGAAATGAGGAGACAAAATGCATCTCTTGAAATGATAGGTATATCCGTTTCAAATTCGGGTTTTGTTCCCTCTCATTGAATAAACAAATCATCTCTCATCATATGTTCTTTTAAAGAGCATGAGATATTTTCCAAGACCAGATTATGTTCATCATAAAAGGGTGAATGTGAAAGAAAATTACCAGAATTAGATGATTCATTACTATTTTGACCAATGTTGTCATCTCCCACTAATTGATCTTGAACCTGTTGACATGAGTGAGGGGAAGTTTTACTGACAACAAGATTACCAAATTCACATTCCATCTCTTTTACTTCAGAAACAATTGTAATATCTTGGAGAATTTGACCACGGTCTCCTTTTAAATTCAAAGTTCCTTCCTCGATAGAAGAAGACATTATTGACAAAGAAACATCAGAAGTGGAAAGTACATCTTGTAAAATGTCATTCTGCTCTTAATTTGCTAAAATGAAGGAAGTTGACAAAAAATGTAGTGCCTTAATGACTTCAACATCATCATGAAATTTTAAACCATCTTCAGATTGAGTATTAGTGCTCAATTCATATTGGTTAACAATTAATTGATCTTGCTTGTCCGAGAGAGAAACGAGATATTCAAACCATTCATTAATAAGAGACATTTCTTTCAAAGGGAATCTAGTACAAACATGTATGAACCTAATTGCACTAGCATTGAATGATTCACCATTTTCTTTCCTTAAGAAACTTAGTTATTCACTTAATTCATCATAATCATAATTGTTAAAATCTAATAAAAACTGAATTACAAGCTCAGACAAAGAATGAATCGAATTAGCTGGAAAAGATTCAAACCAATATTTAACCCGACCTTGGAAAGTGAGAGAGAACAATTTGCATGTAACATTAGGATCAATGATATTATGTCTTAAACATTTATAAAAAAAATTAGAAATATGGTCTACTGCAGATGTGTTCCCTTCACCATCAAAGGTGAGTTCTGAAAAGAGATCAGTTGTCTTGTTGGGAATAACTGGTAATGAGACATTGAAAGCACGTTCCAACACAGTGATTTGGGCAGGAGCCATGAAAAATTAAGAATTTGAAGAAATTGACTCCAAATAGTTAGCTTGTCATCTAACATGCCTTGTAGTGCATTATAAGATGACACTGAAGAAGGATTTATAAATGTGGAATTATGAAAGGATGAGGGATGAAACATTTAATCATTAAATCAACATCGACCCTCCTTCTAGCGCCATTTGTTGATGGACGTAAGTGACACACTGTCAACAGGAAGGTAAAATCCGGACTGGGGTTGTCTAAATAACCCAAGCCATTTGGAATGAAATGATCTAATGGGTTTAATGGCTCCATTGGCCAACTAAAGTCCTAAAAACAATAAAAGAAATGAAACTAATCTAAAATCTATGATTCTAACAAATGATATATTACTTACTAATGTTTATTAAAAGGAAACATGAATATACAAATGATTATAAACAATCTATATACAGTTTACAAGGTTTACTTGAAATCTTGCGAAAATGAATGTTTATAATAATGTTTCAAAATAAGATAAAGTAAGAAAATAAATCTTTTTTATTTTTTTAATGTTTAAAGATTTTAAACTAATAAATACTAAGTAAATAAAATTGAAACAATGAAACAAAAACGGTCAAAGTTAATTAATGCAATCATCGTCTCATTCATATATAAACAAATCTGAATAAAAGAAAGCAATGGACTTACTAACCTCTCATTAATCAAGAGTACTAAGATAAATTCATCTCTCTGTATTTGTATGAGCTCCTCTTAATCTATGTCAAGTATAAAACTATGACAAAAGAAAGCATAATACTTCCTTAAGAAATTCAAGGAAGTGTTTCATATTCTGGAGCAAGTTTATAATGATAGAAAGACAAATAATTATATATCTTGTGACCTTGAAATGTCCAATAACTGAAAATGAAGGAAATTTCAATTCTCAGGAATGGTGTTACCAACTATCTAGCATCATATGTAAACTCAAAATAATTGAATAGATGATCAGTCATTGATCTGAAAATAGAAGGCTCACTTGTTATGCTATGCAAGCACCCTTTACTTCATTAAAAATAAACTTTATAGGACCTTGCTCCATGTGTTAAAAATATGCAAGATAAATTATGTGTTAAGTTCATGCTTCTTTTAAATGGTTATGTGTGAGGTCTTTGCAAGATTAAATATGTTGTTTTCATAAATACAACAACAAAAATAACTTGTAGCAAATAATAACCAGCAAACACTCACAACAAGAACAACATGATAAATGAGTTCACCCCTTTCTGGGCTACATCTCCTTGAGCCTCCATCAATGGACTTGGCTCTCTAGGATTAATTTGTCAAATATTCTTTTACAAGCTACTGTTCAACTCCAATGGAAATTCTGGTTGTACCATTTGGATCATAATACATAAAAACCCCAAAAATGACTAATAAAACTCTGAAAACAGATCATGGCTCATCCGGGCATGACCTTTTTTACATGTGGCCTTAAGATTCCATGAGATTCTCTATGGAACAAACACCTATACAAGTCCTCAAAAGCCTCTGAAACCTATCCCAATGTGTTTAGAGCATGACAATTAGCCAAAAATGACTATTCAGTCACAAAAAACAAATTTGGACTCACCAAAACATGACCTCAATCAATGAGGGCTTCAAGCTCCCTAGAGCTTGCTGAAACTTCAATGGTTAAAAACCTACAAAAGAAGTCTTCAAATGGCTGTGAAAATAGTGCCAATGGATTCAGAACGTCCAAAAAACCCTAGCTAGGCTTTTATGGCACCTCATTTGGCCAAAAAATGAAGAAGATAGGCCTCCTGCCATTCTCTTCCTTCAAGCTTGCTGTCTCTGGTTCACCAAAACGCACCTCCTATACGTTGAACCCATAAAATGCTCCAAAATGTGTGCTTAAACCCATCATTGACGCATAACCTAAAAACAGATCAAACTGTAGGATGGTTATGGGCACACCAGCCCCTAACCGTCAAACCTGTGGTCACATGGGTCTTCCATAAGACCGCGTGCATAAACAAAAGGGATAACCATTTATATTGGTGAATAAAATAGTGACAAGTGGTGGGTCATTTAAAACCATGTAAACCAAATCCCAAACTCCCGCGCATGCGAAGAGACATGGTCATATGTAATACACATAAAATCGGGGCTAGAATCCGTTTAAAATATGCGTACGCGTTCTGTGTATATGGGCGACAGTCATATGGTATTCGTGATACAACCGCGGGTTGGGGCTAAGCCCCAGCCCGACCCCATGCCAACCATACAATAATGTAAAATTAAATATAGTTTGAACCATTTATATAATAAGTCACATAGTGTGGTGTGTTGGCAGGGTGGACTTTGTTAAAGCACTTGGTCCTTGGGGGAGGTCCGAGGTTCGATCCCCATGGACTTCATAACTTTTAAACAATAACCAAAAACCAATAACAGGGTGCCACGTGGCACCAAACCATTAACCAAAATGATGCCACGTGTCGAAACACTATTCGCCCAACTTTCATCCAATCCGAAACTTCCATGTCAGCATATGTCAACTCATCTCTACCACATCAACGTACAGACTCTTCCACGTTAGCCTATACGGACTGTATGGACTGCATAGTCAGCGTCCCTTTTTTTGCCTATTTGACGATTCAAACGGATCGCGATATCTCTCTCTCCTGACGTCCATTTGAACCCAAACGAGTTGTGTTGGGTTCGTGATGATGAGGGATACACACCCATTCATTTTGAGGCAATTCCGAGAATGTTGATTTTTGAGCTAAAATTTGACCCCTGGTCCAGATTTTGATCACACCTTCCCACTGAAAGGATTTTGGACCCACAAAAGCTTATGATTATCTATCTGAGCTTCAATACTCTTTTTCTTTCAAGTTATATCAACTGATTCTACTTGAAAAGTCTTTTGATAATCACCTGGATACTTTGACATGCCTTGCACTGAACTGACTATGTCCCTCAACAACTGTTCTCTGGATGTTGTTCACCCACTGTTCTCTTTGTGCTTGGAAGACTGCCAACATTCCCACTGAGAATCAAGTCCCTCTTGTGAACTCTTTGGCATCAAAATAATCAGCTCTCCAATGGCTGCAAAAACTTTCCTACGACATCTTTTCACAAGCCAAGAAAACCATCAATCTTGAAAACAAATTTATACAAGACTGAAAAATGATGCCAACAAAGTATTTTTCTCTTCAAACAAACTGTCGCATCTTGTACTTCATCAAAGCACATGGTGTTTTCCTGCATCTTGGTGTACTCAAAATCAACTTACAAGTCAATAAACACCATCGACTAAACACAAGTCGAAAAACATGATCGACACAACATAGTCGCTAGACAATCATCAACACTAGTCGAGACTCATTTGAAAAATATCAACCTTCCCAAAATGACAAGTCGACAAACATGATACACAATCAGGTTACAATCCTGAATCATTCATGATGAACCATCACCAGGTTCACTGCCTACACATACACACAAAACAAAGGCATGTGCATGACCCTTCAACTCTCCTTCCAGTACAAACATAAGTACATAAACCCTAAACATGTGGGTACATAAAAGTTGAATATGAAAAAGATATATGGCTGTAACAAGTGAACATCATATCCATCTTTTACATCCTCCTGGCGATGTTGTGCAACAACAAGAATGCCTTCACACGAATCGCATTCACATGCAAACTTGCATCATACAAGTTATGATAAACTATTGCAACTTGTCATACTCTTGACACAAATGCATACATAATATGGAAATATGCATCTACAACAAAAAATGCAAGCCTTACTTGCTCAAGAAATCCAACCATTTCTTACCAAGCCAACTCAATGGTGAGTTTTTCTGCTGAAAATCATCCTCTTGTGAATCATCTTGACACACATTGATAATGGAATCTCCTCTTCCATTCTTTCCAATCTCTTTATCCATCTTCTTCTTATGCTATGGATGAGTGGTTGGATGCAATGTCCAACATTGGTCAATGAGATGACCCCTCTTCTGACAATGAGTGCAAATCTTTTGCATCCTCTTTTCATGTTGTCTTTGCTTATAAAGTTTCTTGAAAGTGGCCAATCTTTTCCAACATTTTAAAACATGATGGTTATATAAACCACAATATGTACATGGATTCTTTCTTCCATTTTTACATACAAATTTATCATGCTTAACATAATCAAAAGAAATTGAATGATAAGAAGAATTATACCTTGAACATTCACCTTTATCACCTCTTTGAGGAGGTGAATTTGAAGAGTTAGAAGCTCTCCTTTGAAGACCAACAACAATGTTATTTCCCTCATCGTTGTCACAACTCTTTTGTTTCACACATTTTCATTCATCTTGAACACAAGCCTTGCATGCTGGAGGGATTGAACTTTCAACTTTATAGCCTTCTTGAGGAGGTGAACTTGAAACAAAATTTGTTCTTAGAAATTTTTCCCTTGTCTCCTCAACTTTGGAATTTCTCCATCTCTTTGTTCATATCCAAGACCATAATACTTGGGTCTCTCTTCAACAACAATAGGCTCAAAAATGCCTTGTGCATGCTTGCCCAAACCTCTACCTTCATAGCCCATTTTTAACAATAACTTGGACCCTATTCCTCTTGTGTGATTTTCAAAAACACCAAAACATTCATCTTGAGAGGAATTTGAAGATAAAATAACATTACATACCTTATGTTCATGCATGTACTTGGTAAGGGTTTCCTTTGCCTCATGGAGTTGAATCTCCATCTCATTCAACTTTTCAAGAAGCTGGTCTTTCTCCTTCTTCATGGCCATCAATTGCTCTTCAAGGGAAATGCTCTCCTTTCTATCTTCACACATCTCTTTCATCACATCTCTCATGGTTAGAATTTCCTTCAACATCTCTTTGTCAAAGAACTTTGATTTTGAAGATGTATGAGAACTATCAATGTTTGAAGCTTCCTCCATCCTTGCAAGATATCAAACTTCAACACAAAACTTGCACAAATACCAACAACTAAATCTCAAGCTATCAATGGAAAATACATGAGCAAAACAAACTATGCTCTGATACCACCTGATCTGAAAATAGAAGGTTGACTTGTTATGCTATGCAAGCACCCTCTACTTCATTAAAAATAAACTTTATAGGACCTTGCTCCATGTGTTAAAAATATGCAAGATAAATTATGTGTTAAGTTCATGCTTCTTTTAAATGGTTATGTGTGAGGTCTTTGCAAGATTAAATATCTTGTTTTCATAAATACAACAACAAAAATAACTTGCAGCAAATAATAACCAACAAACACTCACAACAAGAACAACATGATAAAGGAGTTCACCCCTCTCCGAGCTACATCTCCTTGAGCCTCCATCAATGGACTTGGCTCTCTAGGATTAATTTGTCAAAGATTATTTTACAAGTTGCTACTCAACTCCAATGGAAATTCTGGTTGTACCATTGGGATCAAAATACATAAAAAGCCCAAAAATGACTAATAAAACTCTGAAACCAGATCATGGCTCATCCGGGCATGACCTCTTCTACTTGTGTCCTTAAGCTTCCATGAGCTTATCTATGGAAAAAACATTTGTAAAAGTCCTCAAAATCCTATGAAAGATATCCCAATGTGTTCAGAGCATAACAATTAGCCAAAAATGACTATTCAGTCACATAAAACAAATTTGGACTCACCAAAACATGACCTCAATCAATGAGGGCTTCAAGCTCCCTAGAGCTTACTGAAACTTCAATGGTTAAAAACCTACAAAATAAGTCTTCAAATGGCTGTAAAAATAGTGACAATGGATTCAGAACGTCCAAAAACCCCTAGCTGGACTTTTACGGCACCTCATTCGGCCAAAAAATGAAGAAGATAGGCTTCCTGCCATTCTCTTCCTTCAAGCTTGTTGTCTCTGGTTCGCCAAAATGCACCCCCTGTACATTGAACCCAAAACACGCTCCAAAACACGTGATTAAACCCAGAACCGATGCATAACCGAAAAACAGATCAAATTGTAGGACGGTTATGGGCGCGCCAGCCCCTAACCGTCAAACCCATGGGCACATGGGTCTTCCATAAGACCGTGCACATAAACAAAAGGGCTAACTGTTTATGTTGGTGAATAAAATAGTGACAAGTGGTGGGTCATTTAAAACCATGTAAACCAAATCCCAAACTCCCTCGCACGCGAGTAGACATGGTCATATGTAATACACATAAAACTGGGGCTAGAATCCATTTAAAATATGTGCGCGCGTTTCATGTATATGGGCGACATTCATATGGTATTCACAATACAACCATGAGCTCGGGCTAAGCCCCAACCCGACCCTGTGCCAACCACACAATAATGTAAACTTAAATATAGTTTGAACCATTTATATAATAAGTCACATAGTGTGGTGTGTTGGCAGAGTGGACTTTGTTAAAGCACTTGGTCCTTGGGGGAGGTCCGGGGTTCGATCCCCATGGACTCCATAACTTTTAAACAATAACCAAAAAGCAATAACAGGGTGCCACGTGGCACCAAACCATTAACCAAAATGATGCCATGTGTCGAAAAACTATTCGTCCAACTGTCAGCCAATCCAAAACTACCATGTCAGCATATGTCAACTCAGCTTTACCACGTCAACATACATACTTTTCCACATCAGCCTGTACGGACTATACGGACTGCACAGTCAACATCCCTTTTTTTGCCTGTTTGACGATTCGAACAGATCGTGATATCTATCGCTCTCGACATCCGTTTGAACCCAAACGAGTTGCGTTGGGTTCGTGATGATGAGGGCTATGCACCCGTTTGTTTTTAGGCAATTCCGAGAATGTTGATTTTTGAGCTAAAATTTGACCCCTGGTCCAGATTTTGATCAGTCACAGATATAAACTAAACCAAAAGATAATGAACACCATAAATAAAAACATGATATAAAAACTTATATGAAAAATAATATAAAGCTAATTCAATACAAATAAAATTTCATATTCAAAAATTATATAAGAAACAATATTAACATTGCACAATCTACAAAAGCACAAAAACCAAAGAGTAAATTGTTTTCTCATATAGTTTCAACAAAATATGTTCATCATATGGTCCAAGAAGAACTTTTGGGATATTAGATTCTTAAAGATTGAAAAAATTAATATATAAATGATAACAATTAACCATGTATTGATAAAAAAGACTAAAGATAATTTAAATCAATGCATAATCAATTATTCAAAGAATATGAAGATATTATAATGAAAATAAAACCATTTTAAAGCAACCTGGAATTCCATATTCGTCTTTGTAAATACTAGTCCATTCTCCCAAAGATTCCAACCATTCGTTACTCCATTTGAAAAGAAGAAAAGTTTACACATAAAAAATATACAAAAGAGAAAGGATAAAAATCCTCCTCTCAATTTCCTACTATCTCAATGGCTCTGGACTTTCTCATATATTTATAAAATGAATGAACAGTCTGGGCATCACTAATAATTCTTTCCACTTGAAATTAGCCTCGTAAAGAGACACAAATATGTGACATCCCCAAAAATAAAGAAAATAAAAATATTTTTAGAATTTAAATTGCTGGAAATTTATTTTTGTTTTTAGTATATTCGAAATTGGAAAATTTTTGCAATTTATGGCAATTCCGAATTTCGAATTTTATAATTGTAATAAATTATTTTGACTGTTGGGCAGAGATTTGATTGTCCCAACTAGATATTGGACAATGACACTTGTTAAAAAAAATAAAAAATTATATTGATTTCAGGAAGACAAATGGAACAACCATGTTACAAGTACTTGACCATGACTCCATGAGTGGGGAACATGTTGGACCTACCCCTGAGCTGATTTTTACAAGTGGCAAATTAGTGATTTGACCATTGGAAGCCCTTGAAAATCAGGGATTTAGGAAGCTGCAAAAATTTCCAAGGAAAAAGACCTAGGAAAGTTACAAATAAGCATATGTGAGGAGGCAGGACACTGCTAAGTATGCTGGGGAAATAAGTCTGTTTGGGATCTTTTCCTCTTTCACTGGCTGTTATGAACACTGGAAGGGTGTGAGGCAATGAAAGAGGGGACTGAATGGAAGGACAATGTTGTAGAGGGATTTTCCAAGTTCACCCTTATGGACTCATGGTCAGGCTAGGGGGTGAATCGAGCAAGTAATCGTGGCTGCGCGATTCTACGATTGGGAGGAACATGGCTATTCCCTTTGTTTCTCTGCAAGTCTAGTTCATATATGTACCCTAAACTCTATCTCTCTAAATGATGTTTTTTTTGTGTATTGAAATTATTGTTCATGTTATCATTATGCAGAAGAGTTCTAGTAGATGTTTTAATGATCGTGTAATTGTAAAAAATCTTTTCTGTACTAAAATATTCAATATTCTACCCCTCTGAAACGAAATTGGTTAATTTTAATGAGGTTCTTAACACTGGTATACATGCAAGAACCTAAACAAAGGCTGCTTGAAATTCAGTGAGTAGTCTATAGGATTTAAATGCACAATTATTTTCCAGAATCAATCTTTTTTAGGTAT
>ML790524.1:419655-432782 GCA_009831015.1 Picea engelmannii | reverse complement strand
CATACATATACATAAAGTAGCCTACAAATCATATCATATACATATTAAGCAAGGAACCATACATTTGAGGGAAATAATGGTTGTGAAAATATCATCTAAAAACATACGGAAAAAAATTCAAAGTATCCTTCATCCTAAACTTATACTACTTAATAGATATATGATATGAACGTGCTATAACCATTGAAACTTAGTATTCGAAGAAAATTATTGTTATTGTAGCATTATGCATACTCTCTACCTCACTATAAGCATACTTTCTACCTTAGTATAAGCATACTCTCTACCTCAGTATAAGCCAACTAAAAATATGGATGTAGATAATAAGCCAACTGAAAATAGGAATGCATACTCTCTCTACCTCACTATAAGCAATGTAGATAACAAGCCAACTAAAAATAGGAATCCATACTCTCTCTACCTCAATATAAGCCAGCTAAAAATACAAATGCCTCAATATAAGCCAGCTAAAAATACAAATGTAGGTGTACGGTTGTGGCCATTACTTATTGGAACTAAATAGATTATATCAAAGGGATATGGAATGGGAAACTATGAGACCTAATCTTGAATCACAGTTCTAAATATAGGAATGTAGGTGTATGGTTGTGGCCATGCTTTATTGGAACTAATGAAATGATATCAATATTGGAACTAAAGAAATGATATCAAAGGGGTATGGAATGGGAAACTATGGCACCTAATCTTGAATCACAATTCCAAGTGATTTGAATTTGATATCACTATCGCCACTTGTTGCAAGATGAGGTCACAGTTCTAAGGGACTTGAATTTGATATCACTATCGCCCACCTGTTGCAAGATGAGGTCACAGTTCTAAGGGACTTGAATTTGATATCACTATCGCCCACCTGTTGCAAGATGAGGTGTTAACGTGGTTAAAGGAGGATGATCCATTGATTATTGTGTATGCATACCACGATACAATGGTGATTGAATTTTGAAGTATTTCTAATCACGTGTTTACCAATGGTCAAAGGATGTAGTGATTTGTAAAGCGAGTATGGTAATCGAGTAATGAAGAGTCACATGTAGAGTGTTACATATTTAACCTCAAACAAGTGAAATGAAAAGAGAAGAGTGTGTAATTACGATGGAGAGATAAAATTTTAAAATCTCATTATTGAAAATTAAGGGGAGCAAGTTGTTTGTATCACATATGAAGTGTCAACTTCATCGAATATAAAAATACAATTTTAATTAAAACTAAAAATGGATTTTTCCATGTTTATGTAACATAATATAGTTATTTTATATCATAGAAATAGGATTAAAAAAAAAAAAAAAACATTAACACACTTTCTTCAACACCATGCTATTTCTTGAATTCTAGGATTTCTCTTCGCATCTTATGAAATTAAATATTTAACAAATATTCAATCCCCTATCTAGTTTTTTTTGATATAATAACTTTCCTTATGGTGTTTCCTTGCACCTTCTAGATTAATTGCTAATAATATACCCCAAGTATAACAAGGAGATATAAAGAGAGTTTCATTCTTAATACTTTTAAACTTTAAAAAACATTTCTAACACACACCAATTGAATTTTGGTTCAAAGCAACGGATAATATTAACGAGATTGAGAATCGCAAATCACCTTAACATAAGTCAAAGAGAGAAGCCACAACACCTGTCGTAAGTAGTGAAACCTAACAAAACAAACTCCAGTTCTATGATGACGGACTAAAAACCACAGCACTAAATTTTGTGTCATATATTAACTCCAATGCCCATGCTCCAACATAAACCATAATTAGATGCTCTCAAACGTCAGTGTCCTCCTCTGCAGTAGAAGTCTCTACTTGCTCATCGTTCATCTCGGGAGGAAAATGATCCGTTTTCTGTGCTGGCTGCTCTTCATGATGATTTGAGAACAACTGCAAGCATGTAGTTCCTTGCAGCTCTTTGTTCCAAAACTCTTGGTAATATTCCTCGTATTTGAAGCTTCTAAATGCTGCAGGATGCTCCGGGTCAGTCAATGGCGTTGCAGGAGCGATAACTGCATCAGGAGAAGGACAGTAGAATGTCGGAATTGAAATGCGTGCTCTTGAAGAGTTCACAACAGCACGATGCAACACACTCCTGTATCTTCCGTTGCTCAGAACCTGCATTCCAACATCAATTATTTTGAAGTCACACACCATGGGCAACATTAGAATTCAACCAGAGGATGGAACCTGTAATTAATGGAAAGTTAAATCAGAAGAGGAAATTAATTAGAATGTAAGCAGATTGATGGAACCTGTAATTGATCACCGATGTTGATAACAAAAGAATTTGGAATAGGGTTGACAGCAATCCACTGTCCATTATTGAACACCTGTAAACCGGGCACCTCATCTTGAAGAAGAAGAGTGAGGACCATGGGATCTGAATGGGCGGGTAAACCGAATGTAAGCTCGGGACTGGGGCACTTGGGATAGTAGTTTATAGCCATGTGTTGCTCGTGCTTTCCCAGCGCTTTGTCTAGGAAGTCGGCCTCCAGCCCCAGGCTCTCAGATATTGCCTCCAGCAACCTCAGAGCAACTGCCCTCACCTCTCTGCAATACAGACTGGCCACTACTCTGCAATATTCATCAAAATCTCTGTGATCAACCCGATTTAAACCGATAGTAGGATATAACGATGCAATTCAAAGGTTTCACTTCTTGAAATTGGTTTCCCACCCTCCAATCAACAAAGAAATTTCACACGTATCTGACAAACGAAATGGATTGAAGTGAACAAAATACTTTACCTATAATGAGCAGGTTTCGAAGGCCAAGTGTGAACATGATCTTCTAACGGATAACAATGATGTCTCAGGTAGTCCCGCCAGTTGAAGACTTGCTCTTTGTGGATGTTGAAGCTGGTGGACAATCGTGTTTTGCTGAATGGATCGTCGGAATAGTATTCCATTCGGTCTTCCACAGGCATTCTGAAAAACTCCTCCGCTACTTCCAGCATCCTTCTGATCACCACATCTGGAATGCCATGATTGATTATCTGTTTATACACACACCAATGACAATAAGATAATATTTGGGCATTCTAAGGGGACTATAGAGGACTATAGACCATGAAAGGATTAAATCGTCAATTGGGAATGCCATGATTGACTATCTGTTTATGCATACAACAGCAGCAACATAATATTGAGCCATTGCATCTCGAAGGAGGTAGGAATATACTTGAAATAGGAAGAATGAAATGGAACCGGCTTCTCTCAGGTGAGGCAAGGCAGCACATGGAGGCCATCAGAGCAAGGCCACATTAGGCATTTTATTAAATCAATGTTGGGTTTAAACTGTTGGAACCATTATTATTGGATTTAGACAACTAATCTCTATTATTTCTAATTCTCCCCTTTAATAAAGAAAAGATTGACATCTATACCTAACAACTTAACTTCCTATAATAGATGTCTAAAACGAATAATGGTTCTAACCATCTAATAATTCTAACAATTTAAACGGAATCGGAATGTCATCATAACAATTTAAACGGAATCGGAATGTCATCATACATATTATACTCCTCATTGATTTAATAAAATGGTTTGGTCTGATAACCTCCAGGTGCTGCCTCGCCTGCCATTTCACTCTTCCTATTTCAAATTGTCATTAGAGCAAAGCCAGGCTACCCATTTTATTAAATCAAAATTATTAAATCAAAATAACGAGTAATACAATATATATGTTGACATACTGTTTAAACTGTTAGAACCATTAGACTGTTTAAACCATTATTCGTTTTATTAGTTTTAGACAACTAATCTCCATTATTTCTAAGTAATATGAATTAGATCGTCATAAAAATAAAAAAGCAAATACCTGGAAGAAGCCGTATTCAGCACAGGCAGACCCAATTTGTCGGATAAGCTGAGGTCTAGTAGACTCAAATAAGAGACCTTGGACGTCCAAGACAGGTATGGACTCCAAAGAGAAGACTACTTCATCCAGCCTGGGTCGCTCGGTGGGAGGTCTGATGTAATTTTGTGGAAGCTCAGAATAGTTTACTACATTCGATATTAATGGCACCGATGCGTCCTCTCTCTCGTTGTAATCAATCATCTCATCAGTTTCGGTTGAGGAGGCCTTCTTCATCTCTACGCTGATGAGTTTCATCTCGTCTGTGGAAGAGGCTACCTCTATGTTAATATCTCGATCTTATTGGAGGTATTTATGATATTATTTCGTCGTTTCCGAGCTGCTTAAAGCTGCACATCTGGCCTGAAGTCCAGAACTTGTAGAAAATGTGGAGAAAAATAAGCTTCGCGACAATCGAATTTGTACGGGAACTCCAATTTGCAGAAAAGGTTATGGTGTGGTAAGAATGAGACGTCACACGAGTCTTGTGAGAAATTTTTCGTCACTCGAATTTATGGAGTATATCATCCGAATCCGAATCCGAATCCAATTGAGAATCGGATAGTTCAGTGTTGTGCAGAGATTCCCTTCGTGGTTGAAAGCGAATAGTATAGTTTTCAAAAGGAGATTCCTTATCCCTCAGCCGCATTATGAAACCTTTTTCAAATTATTCCTTTTAACATTCACATTGACAACAAAGAGCGATTCGAAATTAGGATATACTTTTGATCTATTTAATTTTAAATTTATTAAATTTGTTGAGAATTATTATATATATTTTATATTAATTTTTTAAATGTGGAAATTGTTAATTTAATTTTTTATTTTAAATTAAATTTTCAAAGATTTAAATATATATATGTTTGTAAGAACATTTTTTTTTTCAAAAGAAAAAATAAAAACTTTTATATTCATAGGAGAATATACATGTTGCAGTGTTTCATGCCAAGCCTTGGTAGGCTTTCTTCATGAGCTATACAACCTATTCATCTTTCTACTTCAAAACGTAAGGTCTGTTTAAAAAAAAACTTCTAAATTATATTCTATCTATCCAAAAACATATACAGCTTTAACAAAAAAAAAAAAACTTCCTCATAGGAGAAATTTCATTGTTTTAGCTTCATTTCCTTACTAAAGGCTCCTTTCTACAACTACAATGCTTCCTTTGAGAGTTCATCTGTCTTTGTATTCAACTCCCTCAGAATATGCTGGAAGGAAAGCCATTCAAAGTGTTTGAAGGTAAGCTTGATGTCTCTTAGCAATGAGGCCAACTTGTGCTTTTGAATGTTGTTGATACCCCTTGCCCGATCGATCACCATCTTGGAATCACCGAAAACTTGTAGCTTTGACATGTTTTTCTCTTTTGCAGTTTCCAGGAGGGTCCATAGAGCAATAAGATCTACTCTATTATTTGTTCCACCCCCTGAAGCATATATGCTGTGAATATAGTGGTTGTGACTGATGAACGGAACCACCCCCACTCCGCATGTAGGAGGGTGTCCTTGATTGGCCCCGTCAAAGAAACCACATGGGATGGTATAATCAATGGGAGGAGGGATTACTATTTGAAATTTACTTTCCCTGAGATCTTCCTTGAACTCTTATGCCTGACTAAGCGAGATTGTCGCAGAGACATCTAGAGGGACAAACTTATCTTTAAAAACATCATTGTTTCTAGCCCACCATATGTTTGAGGTCGTGATTCATGGGAGACCTACATCCAATGATAGTGATCTATCTTGGATCCAAGATTTGAAGCAGTCTAGCAGTATTCTACTGTTCCCTTGTCCCAATTGGCCTTTGATTTTAGCTAATCTTTTATTAGTTGTCAAACCTTCCTTGCATAGGTACATGAGACAAATATATGAGTAATGGTTTCTTAATTTTCTTTGGAAAGAGGACATTTGTTGGGTCTACACCACCCTCTCCTAAGGAATTTATCCCATGTCAGTGGTTTATTGTTCAGTGTTAGCCATAACGTCAATTTACATCTCATAGGAGCTTTAATTTTCCACAAGGGCTTCCACCACCATTTCGGGTGTATCACAAAGTTATCTTCTAGCCAGTATTTGTAGCCCAATTTTACTGAGTATGAACCATTCTATGGGTTTTTTGACTGGCATAGAGAGTCTTCAGAGTCTTTGTCCAGAGAGATGAAATTTCCGTATAAAAGGGAGATAAAGGAGTCCCATTCATCTCTCAATTCTAGAGGGAGATCAAAGGAGTTTGTGTTCTTCCAACCCAATCTACCTAGAATCTAGGGATAACCAGTGTTTATGTAGAACATGAGGTTTTTATTCTTGAGAAATTGAAGTAAGGGAGGGGATAGTTTGTAGTTGTTTCATGCTCCCAACCACGAGTATTCTCCTAGTCTCACCTCTTGCCCATTTCCAATGCACCATGTCGTCTATTTACCAACTAGGGGGAAGGCTTCCACAAGAGCTTTCCATACAATTGAGCCTTTGGAATATTTTGTAGGCTCTCGAAACCATTCAGAGATAAATAAGTTAGGAAAATACTTAGAGTTCAAAACTCTTACCCATAGGGTGTTGCCCAAGGTTAGTCTCCATAGATTCCTTCCCACTATGGCTCGAGAAAAAAGTCTAATGTTCTTTAACCCCCAACCACTCATCTCTTTAGGTGCAACAATTTTTTTCTAATTGGCCAGATGAGAGCCTCCAGGAGAGGTTTTTTCCATTTGGGTTCCATCCTTAGGAGGAATAGTGCCTTTGTGCATAGAGTTCCAATAGAAAGGAGCAACAGGCCGAGACACTTCGAGGTCAAAGCCACATACAAGCTCATAAGAGATAGAAAAACAACAAGCAAGGATC
Source organism: Picea engelmannii (assembly GCA_009831015.1). Taxonomy (NCBI): domain Eukaryota; kingdom Viridiplantae; phylum Streptophyta; class Pinopsida; order Pinales; family Pinaceae; genus Picea; species Picea engelmannii. Next base: position 426,080 of record ML790524.1, on the reverse strand, counting down.
ATGCAAGGAGTTGCAAAGGTCGAGAAACCCTTCTAGGTTTCATAAGTTGACAAAGCTCAACAAGGACAATGTTTTCATAACGCAAACAAGACCCAAAGTCTCAGGGATCACAGGAGAAATTCGAAGGTTAAAACCTTTGACACTTAGAAAATATTCCAAGGTAAGGAAGGAGCGAAAGCTCAGGAGGGGGAGCATAGTTTCCATTGGATCAAAACTGGGAGAGAAAATCTGGACCGCCGAATCTACGTCGAAGCACACAGGAGAGTGTATAAGGGAGATTAAATATGGGTCGTTAGATCTAGCGCAGATAGCCGACAGTTGTCGGATATGCAGGAATTGTGCAGACATTAACGGATCGTGCACATAGGGGGACTTCACATTTCGATTTTCGGGGTTTGGAGAACATCATGCCCGGGAGTTGAGGGTCATGAAACCTAGAAATAAGTTAGGAGCATCCATTCAGCTGATGCATGACAGAGATCTAGAAGCCATCAGGGTTTGAAGAATTCCCCGAAATATTGTGAACCATCAGATCCAGAGTAAGGTTTGATGAAGGAGAATATGTTGGAGATTCATTGATTCTTGAATGAATAGCGGAGCGCTCCTAGAGAGGAGTGTCTAAAACACGAAGATTGTTCGATCGCGTTGAGTCGCGAAGAGGATCATTGGAGGTTCGTTCGACATTGAAAGTGCAAAGGGTATCGGAGCCATTGATCCAGTTGGATCTGGGTCGTAGGTTGAATATCGAGAGATCGAGGTTCCTGAAGTTTTGGGCCAAGGTTGAACCTTGACTTTTGAATCCCCGATACATGAAACCAGGGGAAATCCAGGGCTTGTTAGAAAAACAGGACTGCAGAGAAATAAAATAAAGCAAATGCAGAAATAAAACACAGAAGATACACAATACAAGAGAGGCATAGATTTACGTGGTTCACCCAGTGTGGGCTACGTCCACCAGAGAAATTGTTAGGTCCTTTCTTTATTATTATCCAACAAAATGAAGGGATACAACCTATAGCAAAACCTATTGTAACTTCCTCTTCTTTCTCTCACAGTCTCCTCTCTCATAATACAATACTCACCAACCTACATAGCCACAATACATTTCCCTCATAAAAGAGGGTTGCCTTCTAGCGCAAAAAACCCTAACATAATCTCTATCGTTAGATCTGCGACCTTATAATGAACGGTCCATATTTACAATGAATTTACAATATACTTTTACAAGGCAATTTTTTCTTCGGGGGCTTCGCCCCTTAACCCCCGCTGGGGGCCCGCGTGCCCCCAGACCCCCCAGCCGGGGGGATAGCCCCCCCGGACCATGCAGAGGGGGTACCCCCCCTCTGCACTCCCCTACGTGGAAGAGTGTACATACTTCATGGGGTATAAACACGGCTGAAAGTAAAAGACCTCTAAATCAAGAAGATAATTAGGCTCCACAACCAACAGGGTTGTCGGTTCGCGGGTTACGTGGACCGTTGATCTAGGGTGGCTTCGTTTCGAGAGACTGGCCGCTGGAGAAAAGGGCACACATACAGTCTTAAATCCCCAAAAGAGAGAACACCAATGAGTAACTAGGGCCATCGGATCGAGAAGGATATAGACCATCCAATCCAACCACTAGGTTTTCAGGAGTCGAGGACTTGATAGGTGAGAGGTTGAAATTGTGCCATGATTCCCCGAATCACAAAAGATAAAGTGCTCAGAGGAGCTAGACCCCGTTAAGCTTATGGTCACGGGGCAGTGCTCACATGGAGGTGAAGCTCATGCCTGGTGCTTGTTTGCATGGGGCAGAGTTCAGAAGGACCTGTGGTCAAATGAATTGAAGATTGAAGCATGAATCAAAGAGCCATTTTGGCTCATCAGAAGAAGAATGATTCTTATACCGAGAGGTCAACGGACCCATGTCGAGTCATAGGTATGGGTTCTTCACCAAAGTGGTATCAGAGCCACTTTCTGTCTATAGACCACAGGCAGAGGGAGGCAAAGGAGGAACAAAAGAAAGTTGTTATCTTTGTTTTCGGATAGCAGGCAGGAGATACAAGATATAGTCTGATACCACCAAAGTGGTATCAGAGTGGGATTTCATCTGTATATTTTAGGTGAAAAGGATTGAAGGAGGAAATCTGATATCATCAGGTGGTATCAGAAAACTAGAGATTCATCTATGTGGTGATTGTTGTAAGGTGATGCGCAACAGTCAATAGACATTCATGTGGACTATAGGAAATGATGAAAATTCTCTCGGTCGCAGAGTAAACAACAGACTTTCCAAGAGGGTAGGTAGAAGGAAGAAGATGGCTACTGAAGGCCATGGACGTGGCCAAAGAGAAGACCACCAACTGAAAGGAAAAGTTGATATGGAAAAATAACCCACTGAGGTGAGAGAACAAATGGAACAACTTGCATTGAAAATGCAACAGGATGCAAAGACACATTGGGTGTATGAGTGGCCCATAAAGAAGAAGGTGAAGTGGCTAGTCAAGGAATTGTTGGCTAGAAGACAGAAAAGGTTGTTGAAAATGTGGTTGAGGTATGCTGAAAGCCTCAGAGACATAGAATAAGTGGTTCACATCCATGAGCCAGAAGTTGGGAGAAATCTCAGTGATGATGAGGGGAAGAGATCACTGGATGATCTCAGAAACTACCAAGTGGGTAGTGAGGGACTTTCAATTTTCCAGGTAGGTAATGAGGAGAGGTCAGTGGTTGATCCCAAAGACTTCCAGGTGGGCAGTAATGAAATTTCAAGTTGTCAGGTGGGTAATGATATGAGATCATTAGAGGATCTCATAGACTATCAGGAGGGAAGAGAAGAAATCCCTTATTTCTAGGTGGGCAAGGGAGAGCAGATGAGGCCATGTGAGAGTCTCATGAACTTAGAGGTGAGTTTGGATCAACAAGGAGAGATGATGGAGAAGGATTGGGGAATTGAGGTATTCCTACCAAGCAACCCAGTGGAGGCCAAAGCCTGTGTTACAGATGCAACAACAACAAAAGGACAACCAGTTGTGACTGTCAAAGAGAAAGAAGAAATAGAGCAGACATCAAAATATGCCCCAATAAAAGAGGAGCACGTAGATGAGTTACTCACTCCATGGGATATGGAATTGAGGATCTTGGAGGATTGGTTAGACCATCCAGAGCCAACATACGGTTGCAAGGAGCATTCGGTGGAATTGCTCAGAAATTTCGGCCGGGAGGCTGAATAAATGGAGACTGCAGAGTTGAGGTCTACAGTAGAAGGAAAGGACAAACTCCAGTTTAGAGAGGCGCTGGAGGAAGATGGAGATGCACCAGAAGGAGAAATAGAAGAAGCAAAGATGTCAGAAAAAGAAGCTAAGAAGCAGCTCAGTGGTAAGACTACAGAGCTGAACTTTGCAACAGGATGGAAAGATAAGGCCACAAGAGATGGAGAAAATCACACGGGGGATCGAATTGATCTACCCATTTGCAAGGAAGAAGTGTAGTCGAGGAGACTGCATAAAGAGAACCAGAAACTAGAGCAGCTGGATGAGGAAGTTGAAGAGATAAGAAAGTTGATGTTGAGGTCAGCAGTAGAATCTGTCAGCAAGGGGCTGAATAGAAGAGAGCCTGCAATAGAAGTAGGGAAGACGCAGTAGCAACGAAGCGGTTGTTGGCATGTTTTACAGGCAACGTATGCTTGTCATTGATGGTAAGCACAACAACGATGATGGCTTGAGTACAGGTATAATGTGCCAGGAAGGCACTAGAAGTATTTTGGGGAGACGCAGTAGAGCAAGCTCATGAAGACCATAAGAGATAGTTCATAGGTTCACGCAGAGTGCAAGAGTGTGCTAGTCCATTTGATGGAAAGAACAGGTAGACAGAAGGAAGAGTATTTGTTTGTAATTGATGGAAATCTCATCCCGACGATGATGAACAAGAGAAAGTGGCAAGACCAATAGCACAACGATGATCACATGGCAAGATCAGAAGCGTAAACTCCATTTCGGAGTTTCAGATACTGGGATATGGAGGAGTCAAGGAAACAATTCACGGCAGGAACTTGCGAAATGCGAAACCACAAAATCTTGAAACAGACACATCAACAAAGACTCCATTTCGTAGTTTCAGATACCAGCAGTTGGAGGATTCAAGAGTTGAGACTCTTCATCACAGGAGTCCCAAAGTCGCAAAATGCTAAACATCGAAATACCTTCATATCATTTCGCGGATCGCGACATGGAGCGTCAAGATATCTCATCACAAGGAATGTCGAAATGCCAAAATGCAGAAATGTGGAAAACACCTTTTGGCGTAGTTTTCAGATACCGGGAGTTGGAGTGTCGAAACACTTCATCACAAGGAATGCTAAAATGCCGAAATGTGGAAATGAGAAAAACACCTTTTGGTGTAGGTTTTGGATACCGTGAGTTGGAGTGTCGAAACACTTCATCACAAGGAATGACGAAATGTTGAAATGCAGAAATGTGAAAAACACCTTTTGGTGTAGGTTTTGGATACTGGGAGTTGGAGTGCCAAAGCACTTCATCACAAGGAATGTCGGAATGCGAAAATGCGGAAATGGGAAAAACACCTTTTGGTGTAGGTTTCGGATACCGAGAGTTGGAGTGTCGAAACACTTCACCACAGGAATGCCAAAATGACGAAACATTGAAATGCATTTTTGAATAAGGCTGTGGTCATATCCAGTGGTCACATATGCGGAAGATGGAGGAAGGAGCTAGTGCAACCAAACTCCACTTCGATGATCGTGACTTGGAGTGTCAAGACCCTTCATAATGGAAATGCCGAAATGAGAAATTGTGAAAGCTCTTTATGGATAAGCACTTGGTCACCGTCGATGGTCACATCGTCGAAGAGTTGTAGAGAAGAGTTCGAGGAGACAAGCTCCATTTTAGAGTTTGTGACATGGAGAGTTGAGACGACTCATCACAGAATCCCCGAAATGCGAAATGCAAAATGCGTGTTCAGAATTGGCCCCTGGTCATAACCTATGGTCACATCAACGAATGCTCAAGGGAGGAGGTAGCATGAAGCTAATCTCCATTTCGAAGGTCATGACTTAGAGAGTCGAGATGCCTCACCACAGGAATGCCGAAATACTGAAATGTTGAATTGCGAAATGGCAAAATAAGCGCGAGACCCATCATTTATGATCCAATGGTCCAAGTTAATCAGGAATATTATCGAAGGGATATTGTTTCTCTTCACAGTTAATCAATCAGTTACGATTCAGTTGTTGATGCATTTTCTTGGAGGTTCACAGTGTAACTGTGAGAAACAACTGATGGTTTCTGTCAGAGGACTTGAAGAGACTTCAAGGTGATTTCCAGAGAATATGAAGATTCTCAAGACATATTCCAGTGGCATGAAGATTGTTCATAGAGGCTATTGACAAATGTAAGATGGTTGGAGCTTGGAACTGCAAAAAAGGGAGTGAGCTCGACTGTGACAGAGAAGACAAAGAGTCTCGACTACTAGAGAGGCTAAGGAATCTCGGCATAACACTCAGTGATGTGGACACATGGGTTTAACAGCCAGAGAAGTTGAAGAGTTTCAATGATTATCAGGCAGAGCACTTGACATGGGGAGAGGATGCAGAAACATTGTGAATAGAGAATGCAAATAATGCACATAGTGGATAAAAGCATAGAACAGAGAAGAGATTGGGGTGCTATCGAGGGTGATTCAGGTGTGTAGAAGGAGGCAAAGTGCAGCAACTGAAATGCACAGAAGAGGAATGGTGCATAGATGGGACATGGCACACAGAGCATAAAAGGCAAAAGAACATAAAGCGTAACGAAGGAGTGCAGGAAGACATTGATGCAGGTAGAGTAGAGCAGTGTAGCAGAACAGTGATTAGACCAGTAAGCCATTGATAAATATTATATCATTGTGATAAATTTATAGATAGCAAACTTTATATTTAAGGGTGGTAGAGAGGTGTTAGGGAGGATTGTTGTCCTCAGAGGTTCAAGTGGGTTCTTGAACACAGGGATTTGTAGCTTCCATCTGGTTGTAGCCAGAAAAACCAGGGTGGTAGGGTGGTGCAAGGGAGAACATTGGTTCTCTGACATACAGGTCAGTTACTGTGTAACTGAAAGTTTGTGCCTCCATCCAGTTGGTGTTGGAACTCTTAAGGAGTTGGTGCTTCCTTCAAGTGGGTGCTAGAGAAACCAGGGAGTCGGTGCTTCCTTCTAGTGGGTGCTAGAGAATCTAGAGAGTTGGTGCTCTCAGCAAGTTGCAGCTTGCAAAATAGAGGTTATAGCCTCACAATGATTTGGAGCTCATATGTATGATAATGTATAGTAAAGATTACTTATTATATAAAGAAGAAGGGGTTTTTACCCTTTATGGGTTTCCTCAGAAAATATCTTCCTTTGTGTATCTCATATGTGTGAATTATGTTGAATTTTATATTGCTTACTTCCCTACATTAT
>ML790524.1:396550-411491 GCA_009831015.1 Picea engelmannii | reverse complement strand
TGGTGGAGTAGATGGACAACTCCAGAGAGCTGTTTGGGATCCTGGTAGATTTTGACAGCAAAGTTGGGAAGCTCATGAGCAGGAGCTCATGAATTTTTCGCAGCAGTGGAGTATGATGCAAGATCATCACTCGAACCCAACAAAGCACCAGCCAACCAACACATCAGAGCGTGCATTCAATGGAGAAGAGAGGCACCAACCCTCTTGATTTCAAACTTCAAATTGAAATTAAATGAATTAAATAATTGTAAGGATGGTAGAGTTAAGTCATGATTTTACGTAGATTGTAGATAGTGTCACCTTTAATGGTTGACACCAGGTCTGATTCGGACTACACAACCATTGAAGATCCATTCAATGTAATTAATGAAAGTAGGTAGCTTGGAGGGAAGAGCTTGAGGATCCCCCCCTTTGTAAAATATCTTTGGTACCTAGATGAGTTAGTTCTGTGAGAGGCAGATAGGTAGATTTGAGAGGAGAAGAGAGAGTTGAGGCTCTGTAGCAGTTCGAGCTTTGTACACACTGTAATCAAATATTTATGTTAATGTGTGTGTTCATTTATATGTTGTAGATGTGTGTTAGATTCCATCTGCGGCGATAGATATATTTTCTCATATATTCTGGAGTTTCTTTGATTTTCAAGTATGGTTTCTTTGTGACTTCATGCAAGAGGTTTCATGACAGAACAATGAGGGTTCTGCAAGCCAGTGCAAGAGTTCACTTCTGAGTTCTGCGGAATTTGGATAGAGACGTGCTAGGGGGGTGCACCAAAGGAATCATAGGCTCAAGGGAGAAGCCTCAAGGTTGTTGAACACCTTGGAGGTGAGACTGTGCAGAGGAGGTCATAGAGAGAATACACAATCATTGAAGGTTTTGTAAAGCTCTGCCAGGAGGGCATTGAGTGAGTGCATGGAGTGCATGGAAGGAACTCTAGTTTGAGTTTTGAGATAAGGGAAGTGTCACAGGGAAGCCACTCACATCGTTACTGAACACTCTATAGGCTCAGCAAGGAGTGCTTGAGCATAAGTTGCTAGAGGACACTTCTATCCCTTCAAGAGAGAAATGGATAGAGACCATTGAGATCCGAGTAGTTGAAGCCCAAGGAGGAAAAAGACAGGTGCAAGGATTTCACTAGGCCAACATTCAGTGAAGTGTTGAATGACAATCATCTGAAGGCTAGTCAGAGCACAAGGAGTGTGCACAAGAAGAACTTGTTTCAAGTTCTTAAGTTCAACAGGAATAGTGTCCTTGTGCACAGAGTTCCAACATAAAGGAACAATAGGCCGAGACACTTCAAGGTCAAAGCCACATACAAGCTTAGAAGAGATAACACAACAATGTGCAGGGATCGCGCAAGGAGTTGGAGAGGTCGAGAAGCCCTTCGAGGTTTCAGAAGTTGAAAAAGGTAAAAAAGGATAGTGTTTTCAAAACATAGATGAGACCCAAAGTCTCAGGGCTTGTAGGAGAAATTTGAAGGTTGAAACCTTCGACACTTAGAAAATATTCCAAGGTAAGGAAGGAGCGAAAGATTAGGAAGGGGAGAACAATTGTTGTTGGATCGACACTGGGAGAGAAAATATAGACTGCCGAATCTACATCTAGGCACACATGAGATTGTATAAGGGAGATTATATCTTGGCCATAAGATTTAGCGTAGATTACCAATAGCCTTCAGATCTGCAGGAGTTGTGCGGACCTTAATGGCTCGTGCACACAAGGGGACTTCAGATTTTTTTTTTTAGGGTTTGGAGAACATTGTTCCTGGGATTTGAGGGTCACGAAACCCATAAAAAATTTACGAGAATCCATTCAGCTGACACGTGGCAGAGATCTAGAAGCCATCATGTTTTAGAGTATTCCCCTAAAGATTGTGAACCATCATATCCAGAGCAAGGGTTGACAAAGGAGAATACGATGGAGATTCATTACGTCTCGAACAAACGATAGAGCACTCCCAGAGAGGAGTATCGAAACTACAAAGATCGTCCGATCATGCTGAGTCACGAAGAGGATAGCTGGAGGTTAGTCTGGCGTTGAAAGTGAAAAGGGGATCAGAGCCATTGATCAAGTTGGATATGAGTCGTTGGTTGAATATCGGGAGATCAAGGTTTGTGAACTTTGGGGGCAAGGTCAAACCTTATAAAAAAAGCTAGGGGAAATCCAAGGTCATCGGATCGCGGGTTACAATTATCGTTGATCTGGGGTGGCTTCATTTCGGGAGACTGACTACCGGAGAAAAGGGCGCACATATAGTCTCGAATCCCTAAAAGAGAGAGCGTCGATGAGTAACCAAGGCCATTGAATTGAGAAGGATCTAGACCATCCGATCTAGCCATCGGGTTTTCGAGAGTTGGGGACTTGAAAGGCAAGAGGTTGGAGTTGTGTTGCGATTCCCTGAATCGTGAAATCCGAAGTTCTAAGAGGAGCTAGACCCCATTAAGCTTGTGGTCACAGGGCAGTGGTCACATGGAGGTGAAGCTCATGCTTGGTGCTTATTTGCACAGGGAAGAGTTCAGAAGAACTTCTGGTCAAATGAATTGAAGACTCCAACAGTGAATTAAAGAGCCATTTCAACTCATCAAAAGAAGAACGATCCTTAGACCGGGAGGTCAGCGGACCCATGCCGAGGCAAAGGTAGGGGGTCTGCACCACGTAGAAGCCCTTCTTTCCTTGATGCATCGAGATATAATATTTTGGGACAGACTGGGATGGGGGAGAAACTAGGACTGGTCACCTATGCTAGTAAAAGCCTTCTCTTTTTCCTTCTATGGAGTAGTAAGAGTAGTAATATTTTCTTTGGGAGAAGAATATGGAGGTTTGATAAGGGGCTTTGGCTTCTTGTAGGGGGAGGGAGGCTGAGAGCTTGATGGGACGTCATGAGAATGAAGAGGGATGGCATGGTCAAGACCAGCAGAGCCATGCACTTGTTCTAAATGTGGAAGTGTGTTGGGGGATGAATGAGAGTTTTGGAGGATATCTAGAAATTATCCGTGGGAGACAAAGGCAAAGACACCTAGGGGACTATCCTCGTAGTCCATGTCTTCCAGTTCAGAGTCCTCCATGTGTCCCGACCCACGTGGTAGGAACGTGACCACCGCCTAAGAGCTGTCATAGTTCACTGCCTAAGAGTTTTCATAGTTCGCCAACACAGAGGAACCCAAGCCGTGAAAGTGGGATCAGAGAGGGGCTAGTGGGAGCCAGAAAAGGGAGACCTAAGAAAGGGTATGGGAGAGGGTTATGGATCAAGAAGGGGAAGGTATATGACCCCCGCCAAGAGTTTTATGCTGCAGGGAGCATAGCACAAAGGGCTTAACCGCAGAGCCAAAATCCTTGACCACCACCTCTTGCACGACATTCTAAATGAAAAAAACACTTATTATACTATAGTTTTCAATTATAATCCATAAATTTATTAATGTATATTTATTCATCTTCATATTTAAAAAAAATCATTAAATTCAAAATATTTTATTTTCACTAAATATTTTTGGATAGTAAACCATTAACTTATTAACATATACCTCTTACTAAAGAAATACTACCAACAATTATAATTTAACCATGACCACAACTTTAATCATATAAACAAACCCCCTCTCTATGTAAAACCTTAAAATAGAGATTTTCCATTTATGTTTCAATATTTTATAAATAATTTTGAACATTTTATAAAGTTTAGTAAATTCCCATTTAAAGTTATGTTTGAGGAATTTATAGAATAATCTAATTATTTTATACAACCTTGCAACATTTCCATTTAACGTTATGATTAATACTTTTAAAATAATTTGATCCAATAAGTGTATTTTATTATTATGATAAATTATCAAATATTTATAACTTATAATTTAACCATAAACACAACTTTAATCATATCAACAAACCCCCCTCTTTATCCCCTCTCTATATAAAACCTTATAATACAATTTTTCCATTTATGTTTCAATATTTTAAAAATAATTTTAAACATTTTATAAAGTTAAGAAATTCCCATTTAAAATTATGTTGAAGGAATTTATAAAATAATCTAATTATTTTATACAACCTTGCAACATTTCCATTTAACGTTATGCTTAATATTTTTAAAATAATTTGATCCAATGAGTGTATTTTATTAAATTATGATAAGTTATCAAATATTTATAACTTGTAATTTAACCATGACCACAACTTTAATCATATAAACAAACCCTCCTCTCTATATAAAACCTTATAATTTTCCATTTATGTTTCAATATTTTATAAATAATTTTCTGCATTTTATAAAATATAGGGAATTTCCATTTAAAGTTATGTTTGAGGAATTTATAGAATAATCTAATTATTTTATACAACCTTGCAACATTTCCATTTAACGTTATGATTAATAATTTTAAAATAATTTGATCCAATAAGTGTATTTTATTATTATGATAAATTATCAAATATTTATAACTTATAATTTAAGCATGACCACAACTTTAATCATATAAACAAACTCCTTTCTATATAAAACCTTATAATACAAATTTTCCATTTATGTTTCAATATTTTATAAATAATTTTGAGCATTTTATAAAGTTTAGGAAATTCCCATTTAAAGTTATGTTTAAAGAATTTTATAAAACCTTATAATACAATTTTTCCATTTATGTTTCAATATTTTATAAATAAATTTAAGCATTTTATAAATTCCCATTTAGAGTTATGTTTGAGGAATTTATAGAATAATCTAATTATTTTATACAACCTTGCAACATTTCCATTTAACGTTATGCTTAATACTTTTAAAATAATTTGATCCAATGAGTGTATTTTATTATTATGATAAGTTATAAAATATTTATAACGTGATGTATACCTTTCCATTAGTAAAACATGACGAATAAGATATCAAATATTTAAATGAGTAAAATATGACCATTAGATGTCCAACTTCCAACAACATTTTAAAGATAAATGATAAATAAATGTAACTAAAATCTACCAAGTTATAATGTTATGTAAATGAAACTAAAATATGCATTATGAAGGTCAAATTTTTTTGTATTATAGAATATTTAGCTATTGATTTTTATTTATGTATGAAATAGATAAAATATAGAAATTAGAGAACAATAAAATACTATCACACATCATTTACAAAATAACAAAAATATTTACTCTGGGAAACCCTTATAAGAGAAAACTCAACTAGAAGGTGAGGTTGCTCTGCTCTATTTTCTATTATATGGAAATAATGCAAGTACAAAGGAGAAGGAACTCTCTATGGAGTTACCCCATCTATTATGCTCTCTAATTTCCCACTCTGAGTTGTTCTACTTTGTTATGGAACAAAATACAATAACATAGAATGGACCCCTTCTGCTCCTAGTGGCCTGGTATTTAACATAGTTCGATAGACATCTAGGGGTAGGTTATTGAATTCCTCCACCCTCAATTGCGATAGGGTATTGAACCTTCTATATTCTTCTAGGGTTCAATTGTGAACGTAGAATCCTCTCGTACCATGGTGGTCAACATGATAGGCCAACTTGTCCGAGGCATGGCTTTTTCATTTGAGCTCTGATTGACATGATTTTTGCACCATTGCAAAGGTATCGATGTATAGAATAACTTCACGGGGTTCAAGCTATGATAGGAAATTTGTAACCCCACAAAATTTAGTTTTATTCCTAAAAATGACTCTAGAAGGTTCTAGACCCCAATTTTCTAAACTAGGACCTGCCACTAAAATGACCCTGCAAGATGATTTCTCCAATTGTTTCCACTCTAAAAGAATTGAGATAGATGTAAAATAATATAGTGATCCAATACGGATGAAGCACATTCAATAGACTCAAAATCCACTCTTCGAAGTGTTAATGAATCCATCACAAAGGTTCTATGCCATACTAAACACGTTATCCAAATCATTAGGAACACATCACAAATGGGTATGCATGTCTACCCAGGTCTCACAACAATATTTGTTTTGCATATTACATACACAGATATATTTACACATACTATTTACATACTCCATTTCATCGAGAAACCAGACACAACCTTCTATAATATTGCCTAGGTGCCATTACAATACTCCTCCTAGGTATTGACCAATAGAAGCTCAAAACCTTCAAGGACCATTACATAAGATGTACATATAACATCTATACTTTCTACAAATATAAGGTGTGATTCACATATCCATATGGTCATTGTTTTTATGAAGAAAAACACTTGAAATTTACCTTGTTTGTCTGTCACAAAATAATCTCCACTCATTAGGTGAAATCTAAGGTCTAAAATGGGCTTCCTAAGGAAAATCATAAAATAATAGTTAAAACATTAAATGAAGAGTTATAAATTTTCAAAGGGAAAGAAATAAAACTACTTTTTGTAATCTGATTTTGACTTATCTCATTATCGGTTCACTTAAATTTAAAGTGTAGGTATTCATTGGATGTGGAATTCAATGTTGCATCCACCAAGTACCTACACTTGAAATTTGAGTAAACCGATTGTTAGTCCCTAGAGTTGCTCTTGACTGTGAAAGGGAAAGATAGGGCATCATCAAGTCATGGAATGGTATTTTATGAAGGTTTTGAATAGGATTTGCAAATGGTTGAAGTTTGGTTCAAAGATACAATAAGGATATAAGGCTTAATGTACAAAGGAAAATAAATATCTCATTAGCTTAGTACATGACAGACAATTTGATAAATCAGATGGTAAAAAGTAAATGAACAAATAAATATATATGAGTTTTCAGTATGTCCACTCACACATAGATTTGTCATTCCCAAATATCATTAATAAATAAGAACATGGTACTTGAAATCAACTCTTAGTTATGAACAATTTAAACAACAAAATTTTCACTGTATTACTCACAACAAAGATATCATATTCTTAGGAACAGATAAAAATGCATCCAAGTAAGAAAAAGAAGAAGATAATAACATGAAAATAATTTATGACCATCAAAATGTCATTTCCATTTAGTGCCAATACGAAAATATTATCTTTTCCTCACATAGGAGTCTTCACAAAAAATAACCCTTGATTCCCCAATAGATCCACCATATTTCAGTTCCTTCAATGTCTTCTTAAACATGAACATTATTCCTAAAGATCCTATTTTTCTGATTACAGTTTTAGATAGGATACTATCAAATGGATATTTTATAGGAGAGAAATTTGTTGTTGAGTTGGTTCACCTGAGATGCAAAAAGTTCTATTTGAGCAGGATATTGTTAACCAAAAATTCCTAGCCTCATTATCTTGGTAATAACCTCAAGCAATTTAAAACTATGTCAAGGTTCCTTTGGGATTTCATTGTATGATAATTGTAGAAGCTATGGTATCCCTTTGTTTCAGTATAGTTTTTAACACCGCATTATTCCAATACAGTTTTATGTTTGACTCTCTTACTTCCTTTAGCAAGCACTGTTGTTCTTTCTTCTTCTTTTTTAGTTCATGTATATTTTCATGTTGTTTTTCATTCCATTGCTCTACTAAGGACTTTTCTTGCCTTGGCTTCATAATAATACCTTGTAGCTCATTTAACCTGTCTTTCTCTTTTCTTGTTTCCATCCTGAAGTCTGGGTGTTCCTCTACTAGAGAAGGTAGATTCAAATATATGGAGGTTCATGGTTTTCTTAATTTAATTTCATATTTCAAGGACAACTCAGTTCTAAGATCTCGTTCTTCAGATTCCTCCTTTAACCTGTGTGAAGAAGATGCAAGGGTCTATCTCTCAACTTCCTCCATAGTGTCTTCTAATTTGTCTTCAATAATAATTAGGTTTTCCTTATTGATAAAAGGATGCAATAGAGCCTTTGAGTTAAACCTAAGTTTGTTCACAACCCTAGTAGTAGCTCTTTTAAGGTAGTTAGATACAAGTTCCTTTTTCTTTCTCATTTTCTTACCCTCTGCAACCTTTTTTCTAGTAGACTGTTTCTTCTGCTTGGTTGGTCTTTTGACTGGGTTTGTTGTATGGTATTCATATTCATCCAGTTCATTAAGTTCATTCTTTATATCTGGATCATTTTGAACCCCAAGTTATGTACCAAGTTTAAGCCTCTTGCTTCAACCCTTAGTGATCTTCTCATTAGGTTCACCTCTAGGAAAATCTTTAATTCCATGTTGTGTCTATAATTTCCCCTTACTAGAATGAGTCACCCTGGCTGCAGGGGAGCTCTCTTTCACAAAAACATCAGTGGTTTGAGAGGCCTTTTTACCTTTCTAGGTTTCTTTTCCCTAGCATGTTTAGACTTAGGTTCCTGTTGTTTAGGTTTTAGTGACTTAGTTAACCAGTCACAAGACCTTTGAACCTCACTTAAAGCATATATTACCAATTTTTTAATCAACCCTTGGTGAAAAAGACTTTTCTTTGTTGTTGCAGGATGTGTCTGAATTCTCTTAGACATCTTAGATAGGATTTTCAATAATAAAAAGGGAAAATTGAGAGGATAGTCACCATTCACATGGATTATCAACCTGATATGATAAATATGAACTAGAGAAAAATGCCCCTCACATGTGATGTACTTGTGAATGATTATGAGGGTGTTTCTCCATTCATTCGTCACCCAACTGTGTGGCATGCCTTGGCTCTAATTAGGGTTTTGTCTTCCTTGGATAAAAAAATGGTTAACTAACTCCATTGATAATGTTTCTTTCTTATACCACTCTCTCCATAGACTGGTAGCGTGCATGTTGTTTCTATGGAGTTCTCTATCATGTGTATGAGCACTCTACCCACAATTGTTTCAAAACCATCGAAATTCCATGCAAAAATAATGGAAATGTGCTCATCATGAACTTGAAATGTTGAGAAGAAATTGAACCATTCTGCAGCTTTAAAATTTTGTGCCATTTGAGGATAAGATTCAAGTAATTCAATCCCCTATGGCTCTAACCTGGTTATTTGCCTACTCTTCTTTGGTGCCATGACACTGATAAAATTCTCCTGAAGATTTCTGAGAATGTTTAGGGTTCGATCACCAGTTTTTGAAAACTGTCGAAGTTTGGGATCTATTATTTTACCTCCAGAGCATGCATTAGATAATATACATACTAAAAATAGATATATCATGACTTCATAAATTGAGAATGATAATTGGGAATGGTGATTTGATATCAGACCGACACGTACAACCTGATCCTTTGAATGAATTGTCATCATTGAAAAACATGACCTAATATAGATCATAACAAGATATGTAGATCCTATGACAATAATTTTGGATGTTTGAACACAATCTCGGGAATATGGTGCATGTACAACTATAATTGCTCCTAGAACTACAAGAATAGCGGTATTCTTGCAGTGCCCTTTCCACTTTGGAAAGTTTGAAATTTTAAACAAGGGAAATGGACATGTGATGTGATAGAAAGAATATATCATATTGTATCCTAACTTTTAATTACTTCAAATGCATATAAAACATGAAGAAATGAATGCAACCATATTTTCAAGCCAAGAAAGGGAAAACAAAGTTTTAATGAAAATTTATGAAAAAAGGGTAGAACAAGGGTTAAGGAAATCCAACAATCAAAACAAAGTTAAGGACTAACACTGGCTCCTTATGGGGATAAATTTTCATGGTGAAACTTTAATAACTGGTTGACCAATGCCTTCATATCCCTCTTATTCCACTTTATTTCACTGCTCTGTCATCTTTTATTCAAAACCACAAAACTGTAGAGAAGCACTTCCATTGGGTAAATTGAGTCTTTATTTATTCTAAAACGTACCAAAAGTAAATCACACTCTACAAATTGAACTTTTTGACTGATTTTTAAAAGAAGTATTGTTTTAGGAATGTCCCATTTACCGGGCCTCCCAAAATCTCACTATCATCCGAATTGTGTAAAAGAAAGGTATTGGTGTTCATGACCTTAGCTATTTTTAAAGGACCATACCATAAATTGTCAAACTTACCATGTTTAGATTTTTCCTCTCTTCTAACATCCCACCTCAATACAAGATCTCCCTCTTGAAAAATATCCTTTTTTGTCTTCTTATCAAAAGTTTCTTTATCTTTGATTTGATAAATAACATCTTTTTGATCTAGCTTCTCTCTATTATGTTAAATATCTATGATTTGAAAAACTATCCTTTGAATGTCAATGGGATCTTCTAACTCTTCTTGTAGAAATTTGAGAATAGATAATCCCAATTGAGTTGAGAAAACGACCTCTGTTCCATACAACATTTGGAAAGGTGAAGTCCCAATGAATTTGTTAGTACTAATCCGATCAGCCCATAGGGAAAATTTTGATTTTGAATCCCATGATATTTTATTTTATGTGAGTAATATTTTAATAATCCTTATGAGGATTTTCTTGGATGATTCTACTAACCCATTACCTTGGGGATTATAAGGAGTGGAATGGACCAACTTGAAGTTATATTTATTACAAAATTTAACCATTGAATTGGATTTGAAGGCTTGAGCATTGTTAGTAACCAGCTTCTTAGGAAAAAAAATCTAGAAAACATATGCCCTTCAAGAAAATTCATGATAACCTTATCTGTTGCATTTCGGGTTGGGATTGCTTTGATCCATTTGGTAAAGTCATATGTGGTTGTGAGTATCCATTTTTGTTGTCCAAAATATGAAGGATGGATTTATCCAATGAATTCTAGGCCCCATTGTTGAAAAGTTCCATAAGAAACGACGGGTTTTAAAGGTAGAGACATAAGTTTTTGTTTTCCTGAAAACTTTTGGCATGGTTCACATGCCCTAACTTGAGAAAATATAACAGAAAACAATACAGGCCAATAATAGCCCACTCTTAAAATTTTGAAAGAAGTGTCTTTCCAATGGTGATGTCCCCCATAAACTCCCTGATGTAAATCACACACAAAAAAAATTGCTTCTTCCTCATCAACACATCTCAACATAATTACATTAGGATATTTCCAAAGCAAGGTTTGATTGATAATGTAATACTTCAATGATTTCAGTTTAAGTGATATGAACTTGGATTTATCTAAATTAGGAGGAGATTGAAGATTTTGTAGAAAATAAATGATGTCTCTATACCATGATGAAGAAAGATATATGATGCTCACTTGTGAACCAGTTTCCCCAACCTGAAATGTTGAATTCATTGATTTGTTGTAGAATTGATGTAATCCAATTTCTCTACAATTTGACTTTGTTAGGAATTTTGCAAGGCCTTGTCCCTTTATTAACTTAGTGGGGTTTATGGTCAAGTTGCATTCCATACTTTTAGTTATCCATTTCCCCCTTTTTCCTTCACAATCTGGTTGGACTATAATTTCCTTAACAACATTATTTGGAACAAATCCAGTAATTTCAAAATGTAGGACATACACCCTAAAAGATTTTAAAGATTTCACCAAAGCATAGGCTATCATATTTTAATTCAGAATCCCTAAGATTCTTGTTTAAGAAAGATATAGTGTGTTCATACCCTTGGTCATTACTTTGTAAGAGAACAACAACTATAGTGTCTTCAGATGCAAATGAAAAAATAAAAAACTCTTTAGAGTAATCCAGATTGATGAGGACGAGAGCTTCTATTAAAGCTTGCTTAAGCTTTTCAAATTATTCCTTTCCTTCAGGTATCCATTTGATCTCTGCATTTTTCTTCATCATATCTATAATAAGCTTGAATATTTTTGCAAAGTTAGGTATGAATCTCCTTAAAAAATGATTTTTCCTATGAAGGATTGAATAGACTTTTTATTTCTTGGCATATCTATCCTTTGTATGGTCTTTACCCTTTCTGGATCTATTTTAATTCCTTATTTAGAAACAATATGCCCCAAAATTTTACCTTCTTCCATAGAAAAATGAGACTTCTTAGGGTTTAGTGATATTCCATACCTTCTGCATTTTTCAAAAGTCTACTTAAGATGTTGTAAGTGCTCATCATCTGATCTTGAGAAAACAATAATGTCATCAAGATAAATAACCATGAATTTATCTTTCTCACCAATTAATGTGATGTCCATGGCTCTCTGTAATGTTTCTCCTGCATTCATGAGTCCAAAAGGCATTTTTTCATACATGAAGGTGCCCCAGGGAGTTGCAAAAGCAATTTTCCTCTTATCTTCTTCCATCACTGATATCTGATTATATCCTGAATATCCATCAAGCATGGATATTCTTTGGGCCCCTACCACTCTTTGTAGAATATGATCCATTTTAGGTAATGGATAAATATCCTTCATAGAACATCTGTTTAGATTTACAAAGTCTACACAAAGCCTAATCTCCCCATTCTTTTTCCTAACAGGTACTAAATTTGCACCCATTCTGAGTATCTCAAAGGCACTATAATTTTGGCATTCAACAATATTTTTAGTTCTTTTTCAATTATATGCAACAACAATGGATTAAACTGTATTATTTTATTCTTAAAAGATTTGGATACAGACTTCAAAGGAACCTTATGTTGCATGATTTAGGTATCAAAAACCTTAAGGTCTTCATAAGAACAAGCAAAAATATATGAAAACTATTTCATCAAATTAACATACCCGACCCTCGATATGGAAAGAAAATGAATAAAGAAAGACGGATCTCCAGAAAAATGAGGAAGGGGCCGAACCCTAGCTGAACCCTAGTCTCTTCGCAAGCAATCTGACGGCCACCGAGCTCAAGCCTCCCTCGCGACAACAAGCTGAGCAGCGATCGACCAGCACGCCTCCACTAACACAGAGATATGGGCGCAGAGGGGGGGGGGAAACCCCCCTCGTACCGCAATGCAGCGGCCAATGACAAAATCGGAGCCAAGGTAGCGAGACCCACCTTTGAACCGCCTCCACAGATGTGTGAACAGCTGCTAGCCAGAGAGCAGAATCCCAGAGTGGCAATGGACACGGAAGCGGGCACCTCCCAAACAAAGCCGCCACGAAAATGGGAATCGGGCAAGTGTATCCCTTAGACGTAGAAGCCGCCCAGGTATATCATCAGCTCTACCAGAGTCGGAGAGCATACTCAATTCATGAAAGAGCACACCCTAATAGGGAAATTTCTAGGGCTCTGGCCAGCAGAACGAGACCTCCGCAAATGGATACAGCATTGGTGGAATCCCAAGGGGGATTATGAGATGCAACTCAGCTCCAAGGGTTTCTTCACCATCATCCTATACAATATCAAAGACAAAGATAGAATCTTTGAAAATGGGCCATATTTCTTCAACTCAGCAGGCCTGTTTCTACGTTTTTGGACGGAAAAATTCAGCCCAGACAAAGAAGACTTCACCATGGCCCCTGTCTGGATCCGTTTGTACTCCTTGCCGCAAGAGTTCTGGCTGGAGGAAATTTTAATGGGAATAGGAAATACCCTAGGCCACTACGTTAAAGCCTCTGAAGCCACCAAGCAAAGAAAGTATACTTCCTATGCCAGGATTTGTGTATACATGAACATATCCAAAGCCATTCCGGGAACGGTAACCCTAGAGTACCAGGATGAGGACTGGCAGCAAACCCTAGACTATGAACATATACCGTTCAGATGAAGAAGGTGCCACGAACACGGTCATCTCTACCGGGACTGCCCCATCATCACACAAGCCACGAAGGCAACTGAAACCATGTCGAAGGACGGATTCACCGCAGTAACTTCCAAAAGGCGGCACCCACCAAGGAAGCAATCCACGACAACAGGACAAAATATTGCCACGAAGAACTCCTAGGAAATTCTGGAGCAGCTACCAGAGGATGAAGAAGTCCAGAACCCGCACAAAAATCCCCCGCAACAACAAACAAAAGGCCCAAATCCAGAGCCCCAATCGCACAACGCTGAAATCCCAACGGAAGAAAGAGGCGACGGAGACGGAGACACCCCAATGCTACTGGACGACAGGGACCTAGCTGGAATAGACTTAGAAAAGCTGGAAGAAGCTCTAAACCAGAAGAATCTGCAAACTCTTCCCGAAGAACAACTCCGCAAGGTACACAAGGTCTTCATCAACTCCTCCGCTGGATCCACTGCTCATCTGGGAATAGCGGCTGACTCGAACTCTGGCACGAAAAGAGTCCTTCGCGAGAACAAAAGACGAGGTAGGAAATCCGCACACCATCTCATCAAGGAAGCAGGTAACCTCATGATAAACTCAGGTCAGATCCAAAAGCTCTCGGAGGGATACCTCCATACAATACCCACCTCTTAATTATGAAGATTATTACCTGGAATATCAGGGGACTGAATGGTCGATCCAAGCACAGGATCCTCCGAGACTGCATCATGGCAGAAAAACCGGACATACTACTGCTCCAAGAAACCAAATGCAAGGGCTCATAAGTCGAAACAATCTCCAAAAGAATATGGCGGGACTGTGACTCTATAACAATAGATTCCATAGGGGCCTCTGGGGGTCTCGCTATCATGTGGAATCCGCTCAATGTAACAATCAGCAACTCCTTCACAACAGTAGGTACCATCACTGCTCATTTTGAAGTCATAGGCACAAACCAGGAAGGGGCCATCACCAACGCTTACGGACCACATAGCAACCAGGACAAGGCCAAATTCATGCAGAGCCTGGAGCTGATCAAGACCTTGACGGCAACAACAAACTGGATATTAGGAGGCGACTTCAACATGATCCTGACGCTGGAGGAAAAAACGGGAGGCATCAAGCGTCTCGAGCAAGACAGCGGTAAGTTTAAGGCTCTCATTGACCAGTTAAAACTAGTTGATATTGAAAATAACAATGGTATTTTCACTTGGTCTAATTGTAGAACAGGCAACCAACACATTGCCTGTCGACTAGACCGTTTCCTCGTAACAGAGGAAATCATGGATTCAGGATCTCATCTGGAAAGCCTCATTTTACCAAGAGCGGGCTCGGATCACTGGCCCTTGGCGCTGCAAGTGGACCTGGGCGAACCCCCCAGGTACAAGCCCTTTCGCTTTGAGAAATTCTGGCTAACACACCCAGATTTCAAACGTCTAGCCACATCCTGGTGGGCCGAAGCGAAAATCGAACA
>ML790524.1:376970-392227 GCA_009831015.1 Picea engelmannii | reverse complement strand
GCTACCTATGCACATATTGTGACACCTGGACATGGGTGCTCAGCTGTCCCGGTTTCCTGCTCAGGCGGGACAGCTGGCATCACTTTTGTATCTTTGATCATAGCAATATAACAGGCACTGCCTCTTTTACTTAAAAAAAAAAACATACCCGGCCCTCTGGTTTTTTGACAATTTCCTAGATAATTTCACCATTCTTGGATTTGAGTCAGGACTGATATCACACTCTATCACTTCAGATTCTTATGTTTCGATGATAGACTTCTTAGACACATCATTGTGATCAAATAGTCTGTCAAGAGGAACAAGACCCTTTGGCAAATGATTTGTTTTTAATTCAATGATTTTATGACCAACAATATTGTCTTGAAGGATATTAGCAGCATGAAATCAAACATCATCATTTTGATTATCCTGGTCTATTGAGATAGTAGAAAACTCATCAATGTTCTCCAAAACCCTTTTAATCTCATGATCATATTTAAATACTTGCCAAAAAAAAATTGTTACCTGGTGTAGAAGGTTTGTTTCTTACCTCAATTTCAAATATTAAATTGGGAAATATTGGAGTTCTAAAATTACTAGCTGCCAATGCTAGAGAATCTTCTTGCTGATTCAAGTTTCTGTGTATAAAAGTGATGTTGAAGGCGAATAATAAATTGTCAAAAACATCCCACACTTCAGTTGTGTACTACTTTAACCTCTGTTGTTTGGTGTGATAAATATTTTTGATTTGATGGATGATAAGCTCAAAATCTCCAAAAATAGAAATTTTGTCAATACCCATATTTTTAGCATCTTTCAATCACAGTAGAAGAGATTCATATTCACTGATATTGTTGGTTGTATCAAATTCCAATTTATATGATAGAGGAATGAATTCCTTGGCAGGAGAAATAAAAACAATCCCAGCCCCATAGCTTTGTTTGGAACAAGCACCATCAAAGAACATTTTCCATACTAAATTTTTTGTATTTTCTTCAACTGCAAATATGATTTTTCTGACTGATGTTTCATATATCTTGTCACCAATGTGGAGAGTGGAAGAACCAAGTTCATATTCAACAACATATATAGGATGATTTCTAGGATTTTCATGATCACTAACCATGTATGTTAATCTGACTTCCCTGTACAGTCTTCGATGCTCCCCACCAAATATAGGTATAATGGCATAACTAAGATCCATTTGTAGTTTCCCTCGTACTTTATTAGACTATGAACTTGATAATAACATCCCAAAATTAGGAGGTATGTCAGCCACAACCACATCCATAATTGCACTTTTCATAGGTAACTAAGATAAGGTGACAACCATGTTGATTAATGTTGGTTGTCACTGATGTCAACCCTTGAAGAAAGTCTGGAAGCAAATTCCAGTAGCACAAAGGTTTGGGTAATGGAACCAAGGTTGTTTCATTTATAATGGTATGAGTTTTAATATATTTGAATTTAATACTATTCTATATGGATAGTACATGTCATGCTATTTCTAGTGGTATGTGGAACATCACATAAATCCTCACAGTTTGAGAGTTATGGCCTTACAAAGTTGGAGGACCCTCATATGTTGGCTTGAAGCCCCAAAAGGTCAAAGAATTCAAAGAGATTGCAAAGAATAAATTAGTATTTAAATGATAAAGTAAAGTGACAAAGTCAAGAAGGATTATTTAAATAATCAAGTGAAGTGACAAAATCAAAGAAGATTATTTAAATGATAAAGTGAGGTGACAAAGTCAAGGATGAATATTTAAATGATAAAGTAATGGAGAACTTTCTAATTATGGAAAGTGGTTAACCCTAAAAATGAGGAAAATAGGTTAAGTGACCTATAAATGGGTTAAGTGACCTAGAAATAGGTTAAGTGACCTAGAAATGGTTTAAGTGACCTAGAAATGGGTTAAGTGACCTAGAAGATGGAGAGTATAAATAAGAGGCAAGGCTCTCTCATTTGATATCACACTTGAGAATATTGAATATCTATAGGTGACTAAGGTAAACAAAGGATATCTAAGCCTAATTTCAAAGGGAAGGTGAAGAAAAGAAGGCCAGAATTCAAGGGAGGATAAATTCTTTTGATGATGCTTTCGAAGGTATGTTATTTACAGGTCATCTCACCATTTTCGCAATAATTTTTTTTTCTAGAATGATTCAGACTGTTGAATTGATAATCCATTGAGAAAACATATCCAATCATCTATGGTAAAGAATCATCTTGTGGGTCGTTTTATTTTTGGAGTTACACTCTGTGAAAAATAGGGTTTGTGGCTAGTCTTGAAACTGGTCTAAAACATGTGTTTCAGGTAAAAACGTCATAACTTATTCATAACAAATCCAAATTCTGTAAGACAAAATGTGTTGGTTATAGTACAATATATAGTATTCTATGTAACATTTTCAGATCTATTCAAAAAATTTTCCATGTGGGGAATGCTCTACAAGGTCGCTCTCTAGAATAAGTCAGAATTCAGAAAGGTACGCCATTTTTGCTATAAATCCTTTTCTAAGAGGTTCCAAGTAGTGAAACCTATAGGAATTACATTGAACACACTGAAGAAAATTGTGTATCAGTTTCATATTTTTATTCATTACAGGTACATAGTTATGAATATTTCAAGTTAGGGTTGTTGACTAATCCAAAACTAGTCATGTGAGACTAAAGAAAATTTTGATGGAAATGCTAGTCTCTTGTTGTTAAAGTTAAGGAAGGTTTGTAGGTATGTGATCATATACACCATTTCTATTATAGAGTTACAAATCATATTTGGATGATGAAATTTATGAGGGCTTTTGGTTAAGGTACATGTTGGGTACATGGTTGAGACAACTAGTTGATGAGTTGGCACATACATGAGGTGTATAGTTGATGATGTTGGTACATATTTATGAGTCATAGTTGATGAGTAGTTGACACATGTTGGTACATACTTGATACATGGTTGGATGCACTTGTTTATGGTACTGGTTGATTATAGGTTATTTGGTATAGGTTGGTGCATGGGTGATGGACTTGTTTATGGTACAGGTTGATTACAGGTTGAGGTACAGGTTGATGCATGGTTGATGAATGGTTCAAGTTTATTGGTACACATTTACAACAGTATATATCACAATGATCGTTCGATAGTGGTTCCATCATTCTACTTCTACTTCAGGGCAATTGGATGGGGCAAGGACAGGTGGTTGTAGCTACATTCTGGTTGTAGCTGAAGAACATAGGGGGTTGTAGCCTCCTTCTAGTTGTAGCTAGAGAATAGGGGAGTTGGAGATTCCTTCAGGTTGTAGCCTGAGAAACAAGGGGGTTGGAGCCTCCTTCCAGTTGCATCTGGAAAACAAAGGAAATTGGTGATTCCAATGAATGTAATTCTTCAAGACATATAAGAAAAAACATTATGTGGTTTTCTCCCGCTTTGGGTTTCCACGTAAAATAATGGTGTACTTTGTATGTGTATTGATTTTCGTTTGTTCATTTCTTGTTTACTCTTCATTTATTGGATGATAATGCTACATTGATATAATACTTGGATTATATGGTTAAAAGGGATTAAATTGCTCGATTATTGATTCACCCCCCCTCTCAGTAATCCAACAAAACATGTCTTCAATAACTCCCAAACATTTAACTTTTCTGGATTCAAAATAATATAGGTCCAAATAAGGTTCAGTAATATCCATCCCTAACTCATCCATCACTACCTTTGGCATGACATTATGTGATGCTCCTGAATCTATTAGGTAGTTGTGCATTATTTTTTCATGAACATTCATAGATATATAGAAAGGAGGAGAAACATCAGACCTATATTCAATATGTGGCCCAATGGTTATGGAAGGGTTTTCATCTTCAATATTGATGGTATCAGAAAACGTCACATGAGCAGTGGATTGCAAGGCCTTTAGGACATATTTTCTTAAAGGATCAATTTTCATTAATTCTACTAGGGGTATGGGGATCTTGATCATATTGATTTCACTCTCCAGATTAAAAGTAGAAACATATTTCTTAGGTTCTTTTACCTCAGGGGTACTAACCTTAATAGATTGTTTGTTTTTTTTTATCCTTCTTTGGCTCTGTTTCCTTACTAGATCTTCATTTTACTAGCTCACTGGTCCTTTTAGCTTGGTTAGGGGAATCTACTTTTGTTCCATTTTACCTAGATATTAAATCACACTTCATCTTTTTAGGTTCACTTTGAAAAATCCTTTCAACATCTCCTTCCTCAAATTCATTTAGTATAAGTGCATCTTCATATTCCTGTTGTGTTACATGAGTAGGAGGAAACTCTACATCATTCATATGAACTGTAGGATCTTCTTCAGCCTCATCAAATTCTTCCACTGCACTTTTTTGCAGAGGAGGCAAGACCCTTTGATCCTCCTAACTTATTTTTTCCCTTGGAAGAATTTGAGGAAAATTATTAGACCTTTTCAATTGATTAGGATTCTTATATCCTCCCTCCCGTGTAGGTCTGATAGGCGGCTTTGTCTCCATTTTAAGTCTATCCATTTAGGAAGTTAAAGCTTTCAACATCTTGGCCATCTCATCAATTTTTTAATATGATGTTGTATGAGAAGATGAAGGAAGATATTCTCTAATTTTTTTCTTATCTTGGTCACTTTTTGACTTCAGTCTCCTTGCTTCCAAAATATTGTATTCCACTTCAATAGTTGCTTCCAGCATGGAACTCAAGGTGGCAGACCTTGTTTCTTTCAAAAGTAAAGAAAATTCAACATCAAAAGCATTGGAAAAAGTAATCTTAGCTTATGTTTTTTTGGGTTTGATCTCATATGGAATCTTACCATACATTTTGTTGAATCTTTTGGTGAAATATAATATTGATTCTCCTTGTTTCCTTTTCAAAGCACCAAAATCAGTGATATAATATAGGTAATCCTTATTATCCCCCCAGTGTCTTAAAAAGGTATCATCTAGTGCATCAATATCAACAATAGAATTAGGAGTAAAACTTATGAACCATTTCCTTGCTTCTCCATCTAGAATCTACACAAAAAGTATCATCCACACATCTGCATGTTCAACATTAAAATTATTTGCAAAAT
This sequence comes from Picea engelmannii, assembly GCA_009831015.1. Classification (NCBI taxonomy): domain Eukaryota; kingdom Viridiplantae; phylum Streptophyta; class Pinopsida; order Pinales; family Pinaceae; genus Picea; species Picea engelmannii. The sequence continues at coordinate 387,169 of ML790524.1, read as the reverse complement.
TGTAACAAGTATTCAAATGCTCTTCAACAATGATTTCCCCTTCTCCATTGAATCTTGGTAAATATTCCATATAATCATTGGGTGGGAAAGCATATAATACTTGTGGAAAACTGAAAGGAGCATATCTTGTTGCAACAATTGCATCCATCCTATTTACTACCATGTAGGTAACAAATATTGTTTGAACAGTAGGAATAGGAAAAATATGAGGTGCAGAAAGTGAAATAGTCCCCTGGGTGGAGGGATTTGGATGATTTGGCTGATGATTTTTAAGTGATGAAATACACGAATTATTCTCTAAAGAAGAATGAAAAGAAGGTTCTGAAAATAGGGTATTATCAAATATTTAGAACTGTGGTTTATGTTCTTCAGAAGAGCTAGATTGTGGGGATGAAGATTAAGGTTGAAAAAGTTCACTGTTAGTTCCTCTAGAAATATTTTTCAGAGCTCCAGCTATAGACAAGGTATTTCTCTATTCTTCTTCACTGAGATTAGAGAGTAAATTCCATTGCTCTGAATTCAATTCAGGGGTGATTGAAGGTACAGTAGAAGTTGAAACAATAGGTTTGGTTTCAATCTCAGATACAACAGAAGTTGAAAAAATAGGTTTGGTTTCAATCTTAGATACAACTTCTTTGACTGAAGGTTCACCTTTAGAAGAAGAGGGTTTCCCTTGAAATTTTTCATATTTCCTTAATGTTATAAAAACAGGATTGCATAGCAATAACATAAAACAAGTGCGGAAATAAAACACAAAAGATACATAATACAATAAAGACATAGATATATGTGGTTCACCCAGTGTGGGCTACATCCACTAGAGAAATTTCCAGGTCCTTCCTTTATTATTATTCATCAAATGAAGGGATACAACCTATGACACATCCATTGTAACTTCCTCTTCTTTCTCTCATGGTCTCCTCACTCAGAATACAACATTCATAATGATACATAGCCGTAATAAATTTCCTCATAAAATAGGGTTTCCTTGTAGGGAAAAAAACCCTAACACGACTTCTACTGTCAAATATGTGACCTTATAATGAACAGTCTATATTTACAAGGATTTTTTTTCCTTCCAGGGTTTCGCCCCCGAACCCCCACCGGGGGCCTGCTTGCTCCCAGATCCCGCAGGGGGGGTAACCCCCCCCTACACTCCCCCACGTAGATGAGTGTACATTATTTTTGGGTGTGAAGTATTCATGGGGTATAAACACGACTGAAAACAAATACATCTGAATCAAGAAGATAATTGGGATCCACAACCAACAATCTCCCACTTTGAGACTAATTTGAGAAACTCCACCACTGTTGTATATGTTGGACTATGATCCTTCTTGGACCTGGAAAATTTCTCATCTTCATATTTATTCTTGAATACCAACTAAAACTAAGAAGGAACTCAGTTTCTCCTTGGTTACTCCCTTAGTTAACATGTATGTGGGATTTTGGCTAGTGTGTATCTTTTCCAACTTCAAATGTCCATCTTCTAATACAGATCATATGAAATGGTACATGATCTGTATATTCTTAGTGTTTGAATGGAAGGCTGAGTTATTTGCAATATGAATGGCACCCTCACTGTCACAATAAAACTTGCTATTCTTCTTCTTCTTTCCCAATTCCTCCATAAACCTCAGTGAGCAAATCATCTCTTTACTAGCCTCTGTAACAACAACATACTATGCCTATGTTGTTGAAAGTGCAACAACCTTTTCTTGTTTTGAAATACAACTTATTTTTGTTCCACCTATAATAAAAATATACCCTGTGGTGCTCCTTCTGCTATCTTTATCACCTGCCATATTTGAATCAACATATCCTTGTAGAACAATGTCTAAACCTCCAAAATATAATTCATGAGTAGAAGTACCTCTCAAATACTTGATAATCCACTTTACTTCCTCCCAATGTTCTTTACCTAGATTGTTCATATACCTACTCACAACTCCCATTGCATGTGCAATATCTAGTCTTGTGCAAACCATCACATACATCAAGTTGCCAATTGTTGATGAATAAGATACCTTGGACATGTATTCTATATCCTCTTGTGTCTTGGGACACATTTCCTTAGTTAATTTGAAATGGTTGGCCAAAGGTTTACTAACTGGTTTTTCATCCTTCATTCTAAACCTCTCCAACACCTTCTCTATGTACTCACCCTGAGACAATGTCAATTTGTGATTTTTCTTGTCTCTTGTTATTCTCATACCAAGTATTTTCTTTGCAGCAGCTATATCCTTCATTGAAAATGAATTAGCTAATTTATTCTTGAGCACATTTGTATCCTACATATTATACCCTGGAAGAAGCATGTCATCTACATATAATAGAAAGATAATATAACTTCCATTTTCTAGTTGTTTAAAATAAACATGGTGATCAGAATGACATATACTATAACCTTGTTCTTTCATAAACTTGTCAAACTTCAAATACCACTTCCTTGGAGCTTGATTTAGGCCATACAAGCTCTTTGTCAACCTGCATACCAAATTATCCATCCCTTTGACCTCATACCCCTGTGGCTACTGCATATAAATCTCTTCCTCCAAATCCCCATGGAGAAAATATGTTTTTACCTCTAATTGTTCAAGATGAAAATATTCTAATCGTCTACTACCACAAGACTTAAAATAGTCCTAATTGAGGTCATTTTAACAACATGAGAAAATATTTCATCAAAATCTATACCTTTCTTTTGTGCAAACCCCTTTACAACAAGTCTATCCTTGTACTACTTTTTGCCTCTATCTTCTTCCTTCAACTTGTAAACCCATTTATTATGTAATGATATCTTTTATCCAGGCAACTGAACCAAACCCCAAATCTAGTTATGTACCAAGGAAACCATTTCCTCTTTCAGTCCTTTCTCCCACTTCTTTTTGGTTTCTACCTGCATTGCCTCTTCATAATGTTTTGGTTCACCAGAATCAATCAACAATAAATAATACAATGAAGGAGAGTATCATTCAGGGGGTCTACTTAACCTGGTAGATATTCTAATCACACTTGCAGGAGCTTGAGGTACATGTTGCTCCTATTGTTGTACATTTTGATTTTCTGGTACCTTTGGATTTTCTTTTTCAGTAATCTCATCAAACACTATGTATTCTGGTTTTTCTTTTTCTTGTATATTTCCGTGCAACTAATCCTTGTACATGACCTTCTCATTGAATATGAAATCTCTACTCCTAATTTTTTTTTTTTTTTCATAATCCCATAAGTGATAACCAAAATCATTAACATCGTATCCAATAAAGGTACACTTCCTAGATTTTGCATCAAGCTTTGTTCTTTTTTCTTTATCAATATGGAAAAATGTTTCACAACTGAAAGTCTTAAAAAAAAATAGTTTACCTTTTTACTTTTCCATGTCTCCTATGGAATTCCACCATCCAGAGAGATTGAAGGTACTATGTTTATTAAGTAAACAACAGTATCTACAACATCTAGCCAGAACTGTAAGGGAAAACCAACATGCAATCTCATACTCCTTGCACGCTCCATGATTTCCATGTTCATCCTTTCTGACACACCATTTTATTGTGGTGTTTTGGGAACTGTCTTCTCTCTACGAATCCCATGGTATGAGAAGTAATCATAAAAATCCTTGCTGCAATATTCACCTCCATTATCTGATCTGAGACACTTCAACCTTTTTCTTGTCTTATTCTCAACCAAAGCTTTCCATTTCTTAAAAGTATAAAAAAAACAGATTTTTGTCGAATGCAATAAACCCAAGTTTTTCTAGTTGCATCATCAATAAAAGTAACATAATAGAGAGATCCACCAAGAGATCATAAGATGGTCCCCATACATATGTATGCATAATCTCTAACCTTTCACTCTTCTTTTCTTTTCCAACTCTGAGAAATCTGACTCTTTTGTTTTCCATAAACACAATGCTCACATAAATCCAAATCAAGTTGTTTAATATTTGGAAACAAATGTATTTTGTGAAGTATTTTCATCCCCTTCTAACTCATGTGTCCAAGCCTATGATCCCAGAGTGTTGTATCCACTCCTGTAGAATCTAAAGAGATAGAAAAGTCAGTATTACCAGTACATAAATACAATGTACCTACCTTCTCTCCTTTTTCTATTACCAATGATCTTTTGGTGACCTTCCACACCTCATATGTAAATATGGATACACAACCTTTACTTTCCAACTACCCTATTGAAGTTAGATTTTTCCTTAGATATTGAACATGTCTTACCTATTTCAACAACCATTGGTTTCCATTTCTTTGCTTTATTTTTACCTTTCCTATTCCAATAATTTGGTTCATCATCACCCAAATGAACCTGTCCAAAATCACCTTGAACATAATATAGAAAATGTTTCCAATGAGGTGTGGCATGAAATGAAGACTCAGAAAATTATCTACAGAAAGAATGAAATCATCTTGTAACACATCACCTGTTACATTTGCTTCCTAATTTTTCTCCTATTGTCCATATCCTTGTTTCTTTGGAGCTCTGCAGTATTTCTTCAGATGTCCTTTCTTCCCACAATTCCAACACTCTATATCTCCAAGTATGGATTTAGATTTTCCCTTCCTAGAATTCCCACAGTTTCCTGAGCCCTTTCCTCTATCCTTTTGTCTTCCCCTGTTCTCCATGTTCAATGCATTACCTGATGTCTCACCTGTGATTTTCCGTCGCATTTCCTCACTAAGAATAACACCAACAACATCATCAAATTTTTAAGTGTTTGAATCAGAGACATAGCTACTTACAGCCATGACTAATCCATTCCATGTTTCTAGCAATGAGAACAAGATTAGAAGATCTCTCACCTCATCATCAAATTCCACTTTTACATAACTTAGTTGATTAGTAACCGTATTAAATTCATTTAAATCATCTGCAACAGACCCACCTTTTGACATATTCATATTAAATAATATCTTCATTAGAAATACCTTATTAGACGTCGAGGTTTTTCATACAATTTAGCCAATGCATCCATCAACTCCTTCATTTTATTTTCTTTCGAAATATTGAAATTCACCGACACTGCCAGGCTCAACCATATCGTTCCTAGAGCCTTTCAGTGAATAATCTCCCATTTCTTTGTCCTTCATGGTCGTAGGATTATTTTCTATTCCACCCAATCGTAGGAATAGATCCTTATGATATAAATAATATTCCATATGCATCTTCCATAACTGGTATTTTTGGTCATTAAATTTCTCGACCCTAAACTTTCCATCTTCCACCATTGCTCCCACTCGAACCAGGAACCCTCTTTTCCTATTAGTTACCTTTCACTCTGGTACCAGTTGTTAGAAAAATAGGATCGCAGAGCAACAAAAGAAAGAAAATGTGGAAATAAAAAACAAAAGAGACACAATACAATACACACAGAGATATACGCGGTTCACCCAGTGTGGGCTATGTCAACCAGAGAAATTTCTAGGTCCTTCCTTTATTATTATCCAGCAAATGAAGGGATACAACCTACAACACACCTGCTATAACTTCCTCTTCTTTCTCTCACAGTCTCCTCACTCAGAATACAACATTCACAATGATACATAGCCGTAATACATTTCCCTCATAAAAGAGGGTTTCCTTCTAGGGAAAAAAATCCTAACATAACTTTTATCATCAGATCTGTGACCTTACAATGAATAGTCCAAATTTACAATGAAATTACAATATACATTTACAAGGAAATTTTTCCTTTTGGGGCTTCACCTCCAAACCTCCAACGGGTGCTCTCTTGCCCCCAGACCCCTCAGGGGGGCAACCCCCCCCTGCACTCCCTTGCGTGGATGAGTGTACATTCTTCTGGGATGTAAAGTCTTCATGGGGTATAAACATGAATGAAAATAAAGACCTCTCAATCAAGAAGATAATCAGACTCCACAACCAATACTTAACAACTTATCGGGGTTAGAAACTACTAGAACAGGTTTAGGGTCTGGGTTGCTTCTGGTCACCTTCTTCTTAGTAGAGATTTGAGGTGTTGTAAGTCCTTCACTTTCTCTTTTAGGAGAGCCAGAATTACTGCATAGGATTTGCTAGGTTAATTATACACAGTATTCTATGAATGTCCAAATTCTTGTCCACCATCAAGATTTATATCTGATCTTTATCATTCTCCCAGGGAAAATGTCTTTGTTCCTTCATCCCCGACAATGGCACCAAACTATGTTAGTCCCTAAAGTTTCCCTTGACTGTGAAAGGGAAATCTAGGGAATCATCAATTCCTGCAATGGTATTTAATAAAGTTTTTGAATATGATTTAAAAATGGTTGAAGGTTGGTTTAAAGATACAATAAGGATATAACACTCAATGCAGAAAGGAAAATAAATATCTCACTAGCTTAGTAAATGACAAACAATTTGATAAATCAAATGGTAAAAAGTAAATGAAGAAATAGATATATATGAGTTTTCAGTATGTCCACTCACACATAGATTTCGCATTCCTAAATATCATTAAGAAGTAAGAACATGGTACTTAAAAGAAACTCTTAGTTATGAACAATTTAAACAACAAAATTTTCACTATATTACTCACAACAAAAATATCATATGCTTAGCAACAAATAAAAATGCATCCAAGAAAAATAAGAAGAAAATAACATGAAAATAATTTATGACCATCAAAACGCATTTTCCATTTAGTGCTAATATGAAAATATTGTCTTTGCCTCACAGAGGAGTCTTTACAAAAAATAACCCTTGACTCCCCAACTGATCCACCATCTTTCAGTTCTTTCAATGTATTTTTAAACACAAAAATGATTCCTAAAGATCCTATTTTTTAGATTACAGTTTTATATACGATACTATCAAATGGTTATTTTCTAGGAGATAACTCTTCATACGAATATTTCTAGTTCCTGTAATGTAGTTTGTTAGTCACCATTAAAAGTTTTATGAGAAATCAAGTTTTTAGGATCTAACGGGACGCTAAACCGGTCTGGAAGCCCGATAAACTGAGGAAGGGGCTAAATATGGTGAAGAAAGGCCAAATATGGTAGGAGCACTAAGATGATGGGCCCCCACATGTCACAGATCACGACCTCTCAAGATCAACGGTTGAGGATCATTTCGGGGGGAGAAACTGCACAAAGGATAATTTTGGAAAGTGGGCTGAAATTTAAACCGTGGTTTTTGTTCAGGGAGACATAGCACCACCACATGAATTTTAGGATGAAAAGTGGGTTTCCCCAAACCACTTCCTCACGCCCCCAAAATTTGGAAAAGTATAAAAGGGCATTTTGTTGGTTATTTTATTGTTTTTTGAACACTGGACCACTTGAAACTTCGTGCGACCACCCTCATTTAATTGCAGCTCAACAGTACACTAATTACACGCCATTTCCACTCATTTCCAGGTATTTTTAAACACAACCATGGACCCTATCATAACTTCAGTAAAAGAGAAGAACAAGTGGTGAAGAAAGAAACTAAAACACCAGAAGAGCCAGAAGTCGGATTATGAAACGTTTTCTTGCTAATCATTGTAATCGGTTTCAAAACCAAAACTGTCCCTTGTAATTATTGTAATCAGTTTCAAAAACTAAAATATTTCGTTTTTTGTAATCATTTTCAAACTGAAGGAACTCAGCTTGTATAAATATTAGGAGTTAAAAATATATTAGTGGTTAGCAGAAGTGAAAGGGCACGATATTAGCTATTTGGAACTTGAGTGTAATTTTCTGAAGCTGAATAGAATACACATGAAGAAGTCTTGAAGTTTCCATGAAAAGATTCTAATGGTGGTGATCTGAGTTTTGTCTCCTCTCTTTGTATGTATTTCCTATATTTCTGATTTCATTTTCACTGTATTTTGTTTAAATTTGATAGTCAAAGGCCAAAAATTCATCTTGTGATGCTCTCAGCCAAAGCAATTTAAATTGTGTTAAGTTCTTCCTAACTAATTTAGAATTCATTTATTTAATGCTCTGGTGCAGTTATATGTTTTCTTTCCTTCCTACACTCTACAAATTTACAAATTATAACTCAGATTTATCACCTCATTTAGCCTTTATCATCTAGAGAGTTCTATCGACCAGTCAATGCTTCCATTCATTTTTAGAAGTTTGACTCCATAGCCCCAAGTGTCCCTCCTCTTCCTTGCCAGCAAAATTATAAAAAACCCCACAAAACAACAAAACCTATCCATTGATTGTCAAAGAAATACCAAGTGACATGAGAGAGCCCTTTCTGGGTTGAGTAGGCTAGTACCCAACTCTAAAGTTGTTTTGTAGGTTACCTCAGCCATTTGTTTTATCATCCGAACAAATTTATAGAGTGCTAACATAGTCTTCCTTAACAACTAATTCGAATATAGACTAGATGACAGTTTGATGAAGCTTTCCAAATCCCACAAAAAGAGGAATAAAACTTTTGCTGAGCTAGTTCACCTGAGATGTAAAAAGTTTTATTTGAGTAGAATAATGTTAACCAAAAATGCCCAATCTCATTATCCTAGTAATAGCCGCAAGCAATTTAAAAATGTGGCAGGCTTCATTTGGGCTTTCATTGTATGATAATTGCAGAAGCTCAAGTATCCCTCTGTTTGAGTTAGTTTTTAACACAATATTATGCCAATACAACATTATGTTTGACTCTCTTACCTCCTTTAGTGGGGCCTATTGATCTTTCCTCTTCCTTTTGAGTTCCTTTATTTTTCCTGTTGTTTTGCATTACATTTCTCTATTAAGGAATTTTCTTGCCTTAGCTTCATAATAATACCCTACAGCTATTTTACCCTGTCTTTCTCTTTTCTTGTTTCCATACTGAACTCTAGGTGTTCTTCTACTGGAGCAGGTAGATTCAAATCTATGGAGATTCGGGTTTTTCTTAATTTAATTTCATATTTTGAGGACAACCCAGTGCTAAGATCCTCTTCTTCAAATTCCTTCTTTAACCTGTGTGAAGAAGATGCAATGGTCTATCTCTCAACTTCCTCCATAGTGTCTTCTAAATTGTCTTCAATAATAACTAGGTTTTCCTTCTTCATAGAAGGATGAAACATAGCCTTTAATTTCAACCTAAGTTTGTTCACAGCCCTGGTTGTATCTCTTTAGGGTAGTTAGATACAAGTTCCTTTTTCTTTATCATTTGGTTACCCTCTGCAAACTTTTTTCTAGTAGATTGTTTCTTCTTCTTGGTTGGTCTTTTGATTGGGTTTCCTATATGGTCTTTAGATTCATCCACTTCATCAGGTTCATTTTTTATATCTGGATTAGTTTGAACATCAATTTATTTACCAAGTTTACGCCTCTTTCTTCGACCCTTAGTGATCTTCTCATTCGGTTCACTCTAGGAAAATATTCAATTCCATGTTGTGTTTGTAATTTCCTCTTACTAGAACGAGTCACTCTGGTTGTAGGGGATCTCTTTTTCACAAAACAATCAGTGGGTTGAGAGGCCTTTTTACCTTTTCCAGGTTTCTTTTCACTAAGAGTTTTAGACTTAGGTTCCTTGTGTTTAGGTTTTAGTGACTGAATTAACCAATACCAAGACCTTTGAACCTCACTTAAAGCTTATATTACCAATTTTTTAATCAACCCTTGGTGAAAACGACTTTTGTTTACTATTTCAGGATGTGTCTAAATTCTCTTAGACATCTTAGATAGTCTTTTCAATAAGAAATGGGGAAAATTGAGAGGATAGTCACCATTCACATCGATTAACAACCTGATATGATAAACATGAACTAGAGAAAAACATCCCTCACATGTGATGTACCTGTGAATGATTATGAGGGAAGTTATCCATTCCTTCCTCACCCAACTGTGTGGGATGCCTTGGCTCCAATTAGGATTTTGTCTTCTTGGGATAAAAAAATGGATAATTAACACCATTGATAATGTTTCTTTATTCCACCACCTCTCTCTGCAAGATACCAAATATATAAAATATGAAGTACAGAAACGAAATGCTAGAAATAACAGAATAGCAGTAAAATATCCATCATAATCTTCACAATACACAGAAATGATATACGAAAGAGCAACAGAAATAGCACTTGAACAGAAATAGCACTTGATTCAGATAGCAATGTTCACAGGCCTGTTTGAGGGGGCAACCTCCAATCGAGCAGCGCTCTGTTACAATAATATCCAAGATAGGGTTCTCATACCCTCGACTCCTATTTATACTAAAAAGAAGCATCTAGAGGAAGATCCTTCTAGAAGAGGAAGCTTCTATTAGGTCTTCTT
>ML790524.1:342045-371875 GCA_009831015.1 Picea engelmannii | reverse complement strand
ATCCTTCTAGAAGCGGAAGCTTCTATTAGGTCTTCTTACATCCGCCTAATTCTCTTTTATTGAAAGGTCTTATTAATATTGACCTTTATTACATCCGAATACATTAATCTACCCATGTGCGGGTTAGGACCTTAACACTCTCCATATATTGGTATCCTACATGTTTTTTCTATGGAGTGCTATGTCATGTGTATGAGGACTCTACCCACAACAGTTTCAAAAGAATCAAAATTATGTGCAATGATAATGGAAACATTCTCATCATGACGCTGAAATGTTGAGAAGAAATCGAACCAGCCTGCATCTTTAAATGTCTATTCCATCTGAGGATAAGCTTCAAGTAATTCAATCCCCTCTACCTCTAACCTGGTTATCTTCCCTCTCTTCATTGGTGCCATAACACTGATAAAACTCTCTTGAAGATTTTTGATAATGTTTAGGGTTTAATCACCAGCTTTTGAAAACTATCGAAGTCTGGGAGCTATTCTTTTACCTGCACAACATGCATAAAATAATATACATACTAAAAATAGATAGATCGTGACTTCATAATTTGAGAATGATAATCAGGAAAGGTGATTTGATATTAGACTGGCACGTACAACCCGATCCTTTGAATGAGTTGTTATCAGTGCAAAACATGAACTGATATAGATCATAACAATATATGTAGATCCTATGACAATAATTTGATCTACATATTCTTGTAGCACCCTTTCCACTTTGGAAATTTTGAATTTTCAAACAAGGGAAATGGACATGTGATGTGATGGAAAGAATCTATCATATCATATCCTAAATTTTAATTACTTGAAACACATATAAAATGTGCAGAAATTAATGCAAGCATATTTTCAAGACAAGAAAGGGAAACCAGAGTTTTAATGAAAATTTATGAAAAAAGGGTAGAACAGGGATTAAGGTAATCCAACAGTCAAAACAAAGTTAAGGACTAACACCTACAAGGAGATAAGTAAAAAATACGATAAAAACAAGTAGTTTTGATCATTTCCCTCCAAACATATTTACCCTTATGGTCAACATCATCATCTTGAATTCTATTGGCTATTTTAAAATTGATTTTGATAGTGATTTTTTTTTAGACCCATTTTTCCCTTCAAAATTTGCCAAATGATTGCCACAATAACTATCCTTGTTATGGTTTCAAATAAAACTCAAAAAACTCTTTATTGCATCTAGGCCAACATCGTTATCCTCCCTACTACAATATCATCTTTCCACGTTGAAATTATCTTCCATCAACACTTGGATTCCTTGGTGAGAAAAAATCCATTTCATTACATATTTACGATCTAGGGGGATACTAGTGGCCACAAACTTATTCCACTAATTCATAATTGTTCAAGATATTGGCAATTATTCCACAGTTTTTCGTGTCCCAAACTTCCAAAGTCATATTGAGGCCCTAAACAACTTCTTTTTTCATGGTCACACCCAGTATGTAGTTGAAGGTGGTTACTACCATTCAGAATGTGTACTTCTCAGCAAGACCTTTATTATGAGATATCGAGAGCCCCAAATGGATATTGTATGCAAACGTTATGCCCCCAGGAAGTTGACATATCAACTAACCACATCGGGGCCCACAAGCCTTTTGGTGTTTCATCTTCTGGGGCTAGGGTTTTGTATGTTTATGGTTCTCTCATTGATGATTTATGTTAAAAGGCCTTTTTGTCCTTTTTGGAATCATCTTCTTGCGAATGAGCATAGATGAGACTTATCTTTCTTTAAAGATAAGCTAGCACCACTCTAGTTAGTTTGTGCACTTTGCATTTTATAGTCTTTTGTATTCCATTCATTAAGAGAATATGAAATCAATGTTATTACTATGTTTCTTGCAATATCTATAAGTGTTTATTTGTTACATCTCCACATTAATTTCATTCTCAACATAATCCAAATCAATGTTGTCAGATCAATTTTCTCTTTGTTGTTTCTTTATGCATGTCCCTAATAAGGTCAAGATATCATGAATTGGGTCTTGAACTCATTGAGCATGGGGAAGAACACTCCCCTCGGCCGAATAATCCTCCCATGGAAGAAGAAAAGATAGACGATGGAGAAGGATATCCTATCGAACTATTTCTCAAGGAATCCCTAGTGCAATAAAGGAATGAGACGATGGATAATTTCGACTAGATCCTTCAACAATTACTAATAGTAATGGAGGCACCTTCAACCAACAACCACTTAGGAGGTGTGACACAATTCAAGTTACAATTTAACTTTTATATTGGACCTTTATTTCAAGGCCATATAAGCATCGACACTTTGAAGTAATCGTTAAGTCTGCTAAAGGGTTCTTTCTCTATAAAAAAAATTTCCAATAGTGAAAAAATCACCTTCGCACTCCTTAAATCCCTTCCCCATGTTAGATATTGGTGGGAAAATTATTGTGAGAAACATGTCGGATATGATTGTAAAAATTTTGGGCCAAAACACACTTGGGAGGATTTTATTGAATCACTCAAGGAGGAATACTACCCTGTTGGAAACTACAGTGACCAGTACATGATGTGGACAACTCTGTGTCAAGAGAGAGACTAAATAGTGTCAGAGTACACCAACATATTCCATACCCTACACAGAACGTTGGGTTTTAAATACTTTGAGAATAACCTATTTATGAAGTATCGCAGTGGCCTACATAGGTACATCCAAATAGATATGGATTTCTTGGAAATATCCTCATTGGGAGTCACTTATCGATATGTTGTCAATATTGAGAAAAAATTCAAGCAAACAAATAAGTGGGATTTCATTTCTGCAAACCCATCGCAACAAAAGCATGGTAAAAGTGGCCCTAACTCCAATATTAAAGGAAAAATAAAGTATGGCCATCCCTAGGACAACCATTCAAAGCCACAATAAATGAAGGGTAATGGGAATTTGAATAAAGAAATGAGGAAGTAGTGCAAGTTCCACAAAATCCCTTCGCACAACTTTGATTAATGTTTCTATAAACAATCATTGGTTGTTGAGATGAAATCCCCAGAGTAATATATTGGCTAAGATTTTTATTCAAAACCATATAATGGAAAATGGATCATTGATTCAAAACCCAGTCTCACAATCACAATCACTATCACAAAGGTCCAGCCAGAGGAACCAGAGGAGCTTGAAGAAGGGGAGCACATATTCCACTCACAGATGTGGGTGAAGGAGACCCCACTCAATTTCATTATTGACATTTGTATCCAAAGGAAACTAATATTAGAATAGGTCATCAAGAGTCTAAAACTAACAATAGAACTACACCCTCAACCATACACCATTGATTGGCTTAGTCAAGGATGACACATCTATGTCAACCAACAATGTCACTTACACTATGAAAAAACGACCTTCAAATATGAGGTGTTGTGTGATGTTTCCCCACTTGAATTTTGTGATTTTATTTTAGGAGAACCATATATTTGGAAGTGTCATGATGTTTATGAATCTAAGCCTCGTAGTGTCATTATTACTTTGGCGGGTCAACCCTACAGGGTACTAGAGGTAGTCCCAAATATTGCGGTCTCTTTACTCTATGTGAAGCAGTGCAGAAAGGTGATCTCTCAAACTTGGATATTTTTCCTCTTTATGGTCTAGTTGAATTGTGAATGGAAGATCACTGCAACCACCAAAACCTTTTCTCAAGGTATCTCTACACAGAATAAGCAAGTGGACAAGATATTAGAAGAAAACAAAGACTTATTTTCCCCATCTATGAGGGTTCCTTTGCATTTTTTAGGTAAAGTGCTCAATTGATTTGACACCTAGTGCTCCTCTACCCAATGAACTTGTATATAGACTCTCTATTATGGATAACGAAGAAATCAAATGTCAGATCCAAGATATAATTTTGAAGGGCCACATTAGGCCAAGATGCTCACCTTGCAAGAGTCCAATTTTGATGGTACAATAGAAGGACGAGACATGGAAAATTTGTATTGATTATAGATCCATGAAAAATATCACAGTCAAGAACCAATATCGAATCCCCCATATTGATTATCTTCTATTTTAACTCAAGGGTGCAACATTTTCAGTGAGATTGATCTGAAGTGTGGGTACCACGAGGTGTTGATTGAGAAAACTTATGTATGGAAGACAACCTTCAAGTCTAAATAAGGTCTCTTTGAGTGGTTAGTCATCCCTTTCAACTTAACTAATTTCCCAACCAAATTCATGTGGATGATGGATAATATATTGTGTCGATTCACAAACTCCTTTATGGCTATATATATAGATTACATCCTTATATTTAGAAAAGATAGGGAAGAACATTTGAAGCACATCCAATAGGTCTTGGGCACCCTACGACGATACAATTTATATGCCAATTTAGAGAAGTGTTCCTTCAAAATACAAAGAATTCAATATTTGGGATACATTATGGATGAGTAGGGTGTGCATCTAGATAGAGAATAGATCCAATTCATTCATGATCGGATGGCCCTGAAGACACTAATCGAGATCTGCAACTTCTTGGGCCTCTCCAACTTCTACTATAGGTTTATGTTGAGTTTTTATCATATTGCTTGGGCCCTAATCTAGGTGACCAATGGGGGAGACAAGGAAAATTTTGTTTGGACTGCATCACAATAGAAAGCATTGGAGGATTTGAAATTATGCCTCTACTAATCACCAGTCCTTATTTTTTCCAAACCTGCAATAGCCATTTGAGATTGAGACAGATGCTTCAGATTATGGTATCGGTGCAATTCTCACTCAACATGGGAATTAGGTGGCCTATCATAGTGAAACACTATTTGATTTTTTTCTCATATACCCCACCTATGACAATGAGACGTACTCCATTATGCAGGCATGTTGATAGTGGAAGCATTACACTCTAAGAAAGGAAACGACCATCCACAATCACTACAATAGAGAAATATACATATATGTTTGATAACATAGGTATTTAAACATAGGAATAATACGTTTAGTAACCACTCACACAACCATATAAAATATAAACACATAGATGTATTGATGTGGTAAAACCCCTATGGAGAAACATCCATGGTCCCATCCAACGTCCCAAGTTGGAGAAATTTATTAATGAAAAAGAAATATATTACTTATATATTTACAAGAGATTTTCTCATAATCGGTCATCAAAAAATTACCCTCATTATCTTTAAATAGATATCATGGACCAATCAGGTGTTAAGCCATGGATCAATGTATCCATTAGGATTGAGGAGAATATGAACCATCAGATCACTCTATGTCGGGAACATATCGTGACTGTCAGATTTCCTAACTACAAATGCATACTAATGCATACTAAAGAAACACACTTTTACCTAACGACACATTATACCAAGTTGATCTTAACTAAATCCTAAGTGTCTAAATATCCTAATATCCTCCCTTAAGAACAACTTGGGATAGGATTAAAATATTTATAAAGGAAACACAATGTGAGAAGGAAGGAGGAATTATAGCCTATCTCCCCTTAATCCCAACTTCCCAAACTCTTAACATAGATTGAATTTTGGAAAAATTTACTTATGTTAGATACTTCGTAAATATGTTAACAATTGATCTTTTGTGTGGAAAAGTGACACTTAAATAACTCTATCATGAATGAGTTTTCTGATGAAGTGAATTTGTATCTCGATGTGTTTGTTGTGCTGATGTTGAACTTGGTATTTGGTGAGATTGATGGCAATCTGATTGTCGCACCAAAGGGTGGTCAGATTTTTTTGTTGGAATCCAAATTCTAAAAGGATCTGTTAAAGCCACAAGGATTATTGACTTTATTTAACCATTGCTTGGTATTCTTCTTTTGTTGAAGAAAGAGAAATAGTTGGTTGTTTCTTAAAAGCCCAAGTGATAGGTCTTCAACCAAGGCTGAAAACATAACTTGCAGTAGAATTTCGATCATCAGGGTCACCAGCCCAATTTGAATCAGTGAAACCAACCAATAAAGGAGTCCCTTCTAAGTTGTAATGTATCCTGAACTACACTATACCTCATACATATCGAAGTATCATTTTAGTTGAT
Source organism: Picea engelmannii (assembly GCA_009831015.1). NCBI lineage: Eukaryota > Viridiplantae > Streptophyta > Pinopsida > Pinales > Pinaceae > Picea > Picea engelmannii. Next base: position 365,854 of record ML790524.1, on the reverse strand, counting down.
TTCCAATGGATTTCATAGGGTATTTGCATATACTGGGAAAAAACACCAACAACAAAGGAAGTATCAGGTGAGTATGATTCAAGTATAAGAGGATATCAACTAACTGACGGTACAAGGTGGCACCAACTTCAGGAGAATTACATGTGGAAACAATTTTGACTCCAGAATGGTAGGTAGAAGGGGATAGCTTAAAATCTTCCATGTGAAAGTGGTGAAGAAGGTCACATGAATACTTATACTGGGAAATAAAAATTCCTTCCTCGATTTTCAAAACTTGGAGGCCAAGGAAATAATGCAAATATCCTAAGTTGATCATTTCTAATTTCTTCTTAAGCTTTGTTTTCACATGCTTTAAAAGTTTTGGGTCATTACCAATGAGGATAAGGTCATCAACATAAATAACAAGTATTATGTGATGTATTCCTACTTTCTTGGTATAAACATTAGGGTCATATTGGCATCTAGAAAATCTAGTGTCAAGAAGAAAGTTGTCCATTTTGGCATACCAATATTGGAGATATTTCTTAGTACCATAAAGAGATTTATGAAGGAGAGAAAAAAGGATAGAGTCATTTTAGACATAGCCAAAAACAATTTACATGTAGATTTATTCTTGAAAATCCCCATGTAAGAAGGTGGATTTGACATCCATATGATGCACCTCCCATTTATGTGAGGCAACAAGGGAAAGAACAAGGCAGATGGAATTAATTTTGTCTATGGGGGAAAAGGTTTCATTATATTCAATGCCTTCAACTTGAGAGAATCCTTTGGAAACTAACCAGGACTTATGTATTTCAACACTTCCTTTTGATTCATATTTAGTTCTATAGCCCTATTTACATCTGATAGGTTTTCATCCTTTCAAAATAGGTACAATATCTAAAGTATTATTTTTCATTAAAGAACGATACTCTTCATTCATTGTTGTATCCAAATATAGATGAATTGAATATTATACAAATGTATTTGGATCATGAGTCTATGAAACTTGATACAGAAGAGAAGAGGCTCCTCGAAACTATGAATTTGTTTGATGCTAATATGAAGGATCACCAACTTCTTCTCATCTTGAATAGAGCCATATATGAAGTGTTGGTGCTGGTTCAGGTTTAGGTTCAATGAAATCATGTGGAGGAAGGTGAGCAGGTGGAGGTGAATTTTCATATTCACTATAATCATCATCTGAGGAAGAAACTAGAATAGGAATAGAATATGGCACAAGCATCGAATATGATTCACGGGATGAAGAAGGCACAAACACATAATTAGGATTGCAAGCCAAGATATTTTCATCAAATTTAACATCTCTTTGAATAATAATTTTATTTGGATGAGGTTGAATAAGTCTATAAGCTTTGAAATCTTCAGAATAATCGAAAGAAATACACTTCTCACTTTTAGGTTGTAAATCTTTCCTTTTCACATCAGGAATCTGAGCCCATGCTACACTACCAAATACATGAAAGTGGCTTACATCTAGCTTAATTTTATTCCATTCTTCTCCTAGTGTTATTTTTTTATGATCCTTTGTGGGAGTGCGATTTACTATGTAATTTTCATAGTTAATGGCTTTATCACATTATTTTAGACTTAATCCCTTAGACTGGATCATACAATTAGCCATTTATTTTAAAGTGAATTTATTTCTCTCAGAAACACCATTTTGTTGTGGTGTATATGGAACAATGTGTTGCATTTGGATGCCCTATGCAATGAAGTAACTTGTAAAGTTATTTTTTACATATTCCCCTCCATTATTTGTTATTAATCTTTAAAGTTAATGTTTAGATTGCTTTTCGAAAAGGGCCTTGTAGGCCAAATAATTGTCAAAAAAAATTCTCTAAAGTGTTAATAAGTAAACCCAAGTGCATTTGAAAAATTCATCGATGAAATTTAAGAAATACTTACACCTAGAAAAACAAGGAGAATAAAATGGATGACACAATTCTCTATGAACAAGCTGTAAAGGGGTCGAGGCATGACAAGAAGCATGTTTGTCAAAATTTTCCCGATGACGTTTTCCAAGAACACAACCAGTACAAACACCATCTCTATAAGAAACACGAGGAATACCATTCACCATCTTTTGATTACCTAGTTTATGCAATAAGCGATAGTTTAGATGACCAGACCTCTCATGCCAAAGTTCACTCAAGTCATAACTATGAGCAACAAAAACTAATGGAAAAGGTGATGAACCAAAGTTATCAAACTTGTACAACCTGGTAATATCATGAATAATTTTAGTGGCAAGAACATGCTTATGATATTTTAGATCCTTGATTACAACCAGGTGAGGTGAAAACTCTAGGATTTTACCTTGACCTAAATGAGTTATTTGACACATTGATAGAAGGTTGTAAGAAATATTTGTAACACATAATACATCATTGAAATGACCATTATCTACTTGAACTATTCCAAACCCTACAACACTAAGATATCTATCATCACCAACAAATATTTTCTTGTTATTACATTCATTAAGAGAAGAAAATATGGCTATATCCTTATCCATATGATAAGATGCTCCATAATCAATAAGACACTCATGAGATAAAGAAGTAGAAGTTTCATTGAAGGAGAAACTAGAAGCAAAAAGTGCATGTGCATGAGAAGAAGAAGAAGAAGAATTATAATCAATATTGATGTTGTGCTTCTTCATAGCTTCTCCTAAAGTTGCCATCTTTTTAAAACATTGGGACTGCTCATGACCATCTTTCCCACAAAAGTTGCAATGTATGTTAGTATTCTTAATTTTTTATTTTTCTCCATTGTAACCATTAGGTGAGGAAGTTGGTTGAGAGGTTTTGGTACCCTTGTTTTTTTGTTTGTTATGGTGAGGATGTTGCTTCTTTGGATTATTGGATTTATCTTTCTACTATACCAATAAGTATTTTTTGGATGTACCCGTAGCATTGATAACTCCAAGTTGCATAAGCTTATATTTCTCTCGAATTAGAAAATTAAAAAAGGACTCAAGGAACAATTATTTATAATCACTCCTTAGATATTCTTTAGTGACATAAAATGTAGAAAAAAAAAATCACTACCAAGCTTAGAAAGAATAACATATATGCATTGATCTTCCTTTAGATCTAACTGGCACTTGATCCACAAAACTCTAAGTATTTTGAACTTAGATAAGTAATATTTAATGCAAGGAAAATCATTTAGAGTTAAAGTCATTAATTGATTTTCCAACTGGTGAGCTCGAATAATATTTTGTTTACCAAACATAGCTTAAAGATTTTCCGAAGCCTAACTGGGGGAATTAATTTCTTTAAGGTGAAACCTTAAATCATAAGAGATGGAAATTTCTATTAGTCCATGGGCTTCGTCATTTATATTAATCCATTTGACATGATTGTCATCATTAACGGGTTCTTTTTCTTTTCCAAAGGTAATCCAATACAATACTTTACTTATTAATAAATCCTCCATATCGGATTTCCATAGGAATTAGTTAGTACTACTAAGAGAAATATCATTGGGAGAAGTGTTGGCACATTATTATAAGACCCTAAGTTCAATTTATCTTAACCAACAAAACCCTTCAGAAAATGACCCTTTCGGCATCACCTGGATGCAAGTGAAGTCTCACCCAAGGCATCTATTGGGGCTATAGAAACCACATTTTTGTAGGAGTGAGGTAATGGGATTTGATCATATTAATCATTCTTACTTATCTGTTGAGTGTGCATTATATTGTATTTGTCCTTCCTAGGTTACTTAATGAATTCCCTTATATAATACCATCATACTTCAGAGTGCATCATAAACCAATTACAATAACATTCATACCTAGTCTGCAATGATCGCATGGTATTAAAATCTATTCTAACACACATAAGAGAATATTCATGATCAATCACATTAAAGACAAGAAGACATGGTAATTAACGTGGTTCATCCAACTTTGGGCTACATCCACAACTAATGGATTCTTTATTATTCTTTCTCTGATCGTCTCATGCTTGTGCACTATGTTAACAACAGATATATCATGATATATTTCTCTCCATCTTCCCTAGCTGCTCTGCAGTGCAAGTCTCTCTCTCTGCAACTCTTCCCTAACATTCATACATAGAATTTCTCCCTCATACTCAGTCTATTCTCTCACTCTCCTCATAACAGAACATAACAAATCCAAGAAACCTATGATAGGAACATAACATACTCAACGAACCTGAGAAACCCTAATCTTCCCAACCCATTTTTGATATCATGGTAGCTGCAGGAGGTATTAACCTCCATGTGTAACCCTAACAAGAATAGAGTATTTTGGGAAGCAAGAAGAAACCCTAAAGAATTGGACATAACCCTAAAAGAAAAGTCGACTAAAGGAAATATTTAATATTGAGTTTTTTAGCCTCCATAATGAGAATTGTGCCCATACATCTAAGGAGGATCAATATAAATACAAGACACCATAGCTCATTGACAGATATAGCTCACAACTGCAGAAATTTAAGAGTGCGCACTACATAAATTTAGTAAGTGTGCAAGTCTGGAGAGTAACTGCAGTTGCAACTACTGCAACTTGTATTTTCGGTTTAGGCTTGGAGTTTCTCGTGTTTATGGTTTCGAATTTCTTCCTTGTGTACTATATCTAGAGAGAGGTATGCTACATTGATTGGATATTAGGCCTAGGTTTTTCTTCTAGAATTATTCTCTGTCAAGTTTAAGGTTCTCGAGAGTGGCTTCATCCTATGGCTGGGTGAAAATATTGCTATATTGTTTATGGTTAAATGATAACACCTATTATTTCTAACAGGTTATGGGCCCACACTATCTTCATATAGTCTAACCATTGGAAGATAGGTTGGGAGGATTTTCTCAGTTACAGTTGCAGTTGCAGTCAAAGTTTTTGCTACAACAATGAAACCCTAACCCTCTTGTTAAAGCACCTTAAGTGAAGAGCTTGACCTAATTCTTGGATATCCTAGTGTTCCCTAGCCTAGTGCACCTCCTGGTACTCTCAACAAGATAATGCATCAAGTTTGAGTTTTTGGTCAAAGTCAAAGGTTGACCAAGTCAAATTCAAGGTTGACCAAGTCAAAGAAGTCATGACTTACTCTATGAAGTCAGAAAACAATTTAGAAGGGTCTTCTAACTTCATAGCATGGAATACAAGGATTTACCTCATCCTTTCCAAGAATAAAGTGTTCAATATTGTGAAAGGAAATATCGTGGAACCACAGTTTGAAGAAGGAAAAGAGAAGGAACCTTGGAACGTTGCAGTTATGGAGAAGTTCAAAGAAAATGACATCAATGCCATGAGTATCATAGTGGACTCTATAAAATACCACTTGATACCCTACATCTTTCATCTTGACTCATCTAAGAATATGTACGATGCCCTAACTAACCTCTTCCTAGTTAGAAACATTGGACAAGTAATGAGTATGAAGAATGAACTCCGTGATAGAAAAATGAATGATGATGATAGCATAACATCATACCTTATGAGAATATATTAGTTAAGACATCAACTACAAGATATTGAAGAAACCAAATCAATAAAAGGATATGTCAAAGATACAATGCTTCCACTATCAAAAAATATGGTCACTATAGGAATCACTATCTTGAGTTAAAGAAAAGGAAGGAAACAAACGAAGCAATAGTTGCTGAAGAAAAGGAACCCTCAAAGAAAGTTAAGCAGGATAAAACAAACTTCTTCTTCTAAGTAAATGTAACAATATTATTCAAATCTCTTGTATAGATCATGTTCATGTACATATCATGTATATCTATTTCTTAGAAGAAAATATGTTCAAGCGAAACAATACCTATGGAATAATAAATGGATAAGGATTGTTATTACGATGACTACAAGTCAAGAAACACACATGAAAAGATGAAGTGTGTTGACAATATTTGGTAACAATTCTTGTGGAAGCTATTATATAAGTAACAACTGTGAGATTATATGAAATTAGAATCAAACCTGAAGGAACTTAGAAGAAATCAAAACAAAGGAAATTAGAAAAATATTTGTGATACCTTGCAGAAGGCAATAAGAATGCAGACATAAGCGTGGGCTATCTAAGATGGAGGGAGATGATTACAGAAAACGAAGAGCATGCATTCATGCATGAAGCAAGGATTAGGAGGAATATAATCCTAAATAATATGATTTATTAATGATTATGAAGTATCTATCCATGTTCCCATTGAAAGCAACATCCATGAAAAGCAACACATGTTCAGTTGGATTTTAGAAGAAGTCTTCTTCGAAAAGAATCCTTAAAGTATCCTTGTTTGTCCATCTACATCCATGATCCTATGATGAAAAAAATAAGTTGGAAACTTCAAGGCATGGAATATATAGAAGACTCCATGGACCCAAGAGCTAAAGAGAAACATGAGGAAGAACATGAAGATTCCAAGGAAGAAAGAAAAAGCCAGAAAAACCAATTATTATACCGAGAATCACAAAAGACTACCAGCTTGGTTTGAAATCACTAAGAAGAAATCAAACAGAGGAAATGGAAGTTATGATAAATAATAGTGTGAAAAATAATTATGAATGGAATAATTGCAATATTCAGAGGTTCTTCTAGAAGGAGGGAGAAGACTATGACAACAACTTGTTCCATATATACCTCTTGTAGTATCCATGGATTGGAATTTACATGTAAAAGACTATTCTTCCCAATAAAGAAAATGAGAAAGAAGATTATACCAAAAAGAGACCCATGTATGAAGATATAAGAAGACCTTGTATGGATTCAAACAACTTGATGTTGAGTATCTCATATACAACAAAAGTGTGGTAAAAACTTTCTATGATAGACATAGTATATCAGAATAATTACTTAGAAGTTTGGGATGATGGATTGATAATCCATGGAAAAATCTCATGATGAAATAAGAGGTGCTACTTGGATATGTTTTTGGTGCAGACCCCCTACCTCTTACTCATCATGGTTCCACTGACCTCCCGGTCTAAGGATCGTTCTTCTTCTAATGAACCGAAATGGCTCTTTGATTCCTTGTTGGAATCTTAAATTCATTTGACCATAGGTCCTTTTGAACTCTACCCCCCAGAAACAAGCACTAGGCATGAGCTTCACCTCCACGCGACCACTACCTCATGAACACAAGATTAACGGGGTCTAGCTCCTCAGAGGACTTCGAATTTTGTGATTCGGGGAATTGTTACACAACTCCAACCTCTCGCCTTTCAAGTCCCAAATTCCCTAAAACCCAGTGGATGGATCGGATGGTCTATATCTTTCTCGATCCGATGGCCCTGGTTACTCATCGACATTCTCTCTTTCATGGATTCGAGACTATATGTACACCCTTTTCTTCGACGGTCATTCTCCCGAAACGAAGCCACCCCAGATCAATGTTCCACGTAACCTGCGATTCGACAACCTTGGATTTCCCTTGGTTTCATGTATCAGGGATTCAAAAGTCAAGGTTTGACCTTGCCCCCAAACTTCATGAACCCTGATCTCTTGATATTCAACCTATGAACCAGATCCAACTGGATCAATGGCTCTGATCCCCTTTGCACTTTCAACGCCAACTGAGCCTCCAACTATCCTCTTCATGACTCAGTGCGATTGGAGGATCTTCATGGTTTCAACACTCCTCTCTGGGAGTGGTTTTTCATTCATTCGAGAATTAATGAATCTTCAGTGTATTCTCCTTCATCAACCCTTTCTCTGGATCTGAAAGTTCACAATATTTCGGGGAATTATTTGAACCTTGATGGCTTATAGATCTCTTCCACACATTAGTTGAATGGATGCTCCTAGCTTATATCTTGGTTTCGTGGCCCTCAACTCCTAGGCACAATGTTCTCCAAACCTCGAAAACCAAAATGTGAAGTCCCCCTATGTGCACAAGTCGTTAAGGTCTTCACAACTCCTGCAGATCCGATGGTTGTTGACTATCTACACTAGATCTAAAAACCCAGATCTAATGTCCCTTATACACTCTCCTGTGTTCTTGGACGTAGATTTGGCGGTCCATATTTTCTCTCCCAGTGTTGATCCAACAACAACTGTGCTCCCCCTCCTAAGCCTTTGCTCCTTCCTTACCTTGGAATATTTTCTAAGTGTCAAAGGTTTCAACCTTCAAATTTCTCCTGTGAGCCTTGAGACTTTGGGTCTCGTCTGCATTCTGAAAACACTATCCTTTCTGAGATTTGTCAACTTCTAAAACCTCAAATGATTTCTCGACCTATGCAAATCCTTGCATGATCCTTGCATGATGTTGTGCTATCTCTTATGAGCTTGTATGTGGCTTTGACCTTGAAGTGTCTCAGCCTATTGTTCATTTCTATTGGAACTCTATGCGCAAAGGCACTATTCCTCCTGAGATTAAGAACTTGAAAAAAATTATTCCTGCACACACTCAATTTGCTCTGACTAGCCTTCAGATGGTTGTCATTCAACACTTCACTGGATGTTGGCCTAGTGCAATCCTTGCACCTGTCTTTGTACTCTTTGAGCTTCAACTACTCAGACCTCAATGGTCTCTATCCCTTTCTCTCCTTGAAGGGATATAAGTGTCCTCTGGAAACATATGCTCAAGCACTCCTTGTTGAGCCTACAGAGTGTTCAGTAACCCTGTTAGTGTCTTCCCTGCGACACTTCCCTTATCTCAGAACTCAAAATAGAGTTCCTTTCATGCACTCTATGCACTCGCTTGATGGCCTCCTGGAATAGCTTTACAAAACATTTATTGATTATGTATTCTCTTTGTGCCCTCCTCTGCACAGTCTCACCTCCAAGGTGTTCAACAACCTTGAGGCTTCTCCCTTGAGCCTATGATTCCTCTGGTGCACCTTCCTGGCACATCTCTATTTGAATTCTGCAGAACGCAGAAGTGCACTCTTGCACTGGCTTACAAAACCCTTAGTATTCTGTCATGCAACCTCTTGCATGAAGCCTCAAAGAAACTAGACCTGAAAATCGAAGAAAATCCAGAATACATGAGAAAATATATCTATCCCTACAAATGGAATCTAACACACATCTACAACATATAAATGAACACACACATAGCATTCATGAAAGACACATAAACACACAAAATCATATGTAGGAAAAACTTCTCTTTTCTCATTAACATAAATATTTGATTACAATATGTACAAAGCTCATACTACTACAGATTCTCAACTCTCTCTTCTACTCTAAAATCTACCTATCTGCCTCTCATAGAACTGACTCATCTAGGTACAAAATATCTTTTACAAAGGGGGGGATTGTCGAGATCTTCCCTCCAAGCTACCTACTTTCATTAATTACATTGAATGGATCTTCAATGGCTATCTAGTTTGAATCGGATCTAGATCTCAACCTGTTGTCAACCATTTAAGGTGACACTATCTACAACCTACGTAAAAGCACGACTTGGCTCTACCAAATTTACAATGATTTAATTCATTTAATTTCAATTTGAAGTTTGAAATCGAGAGGGTTGGTGCCTCTCTTCTCCATTGAATGTGCGCTTTGATGTGTTGGTTGGCTGGCGCTTTGCTGGGTTGGAGCGATGCTCCTACATCATACTCCACTGCTGCGAAAAATTCATGATCTCCTACTCATGAGCTTCCCATCTCTGCTGTCAAAATCCAGTAGGATCCAAAACAATTCTCTGGAGTTGTCCATCTGCTCCACTGCTTCACTGTTGCTGCATCTTCCCTGCTGCTATTTCATGCTTTCTTTTGTTCAGCCCCTAACTGATAGATTATGTTGTTGAAATCAACATTAGCTTTCCTATCTCTTCAACTTCCTCCTCCAATTGTTCAAGTTGTTGGTTCTCTTTATGCAGTCTCCTCGACTACACTTCTTCCCTGCAAATGGGTAGATCAATTCGATCCCCCGTGTGATTTTCTCCATCTCTTGTGGCCTTAGCTTGCCATATTGCTACAAAGTTCATCTCTGTAGTATTACCACTGAGTCGTTTCTCATCTTCTTTTTCTTATGGCCAATAATTCCTTGACTAGCCACTTCACCTTCTTCTTTATGGGCCACTCATACACCCAATGTGTCTTTGCATCCTGCTGCATTTTCAATGCAAGTTGTTCCATTTGTGCTCTCACCTCAGTGAGTTCTTTGTCCATATCATCTTTTCCTTTCAACTGGTGGTCTTCTCTTCGACCATGTCGATTGCCTTCAATATCCATCTTATTCCGTCTACCTGCCCTCTTGGAAATTATGTTGTTTACTCTGCAACCAAGATCATTTTCATCATTTCCTACAGTCCACCTAACTGTCTATTGACTATTACACATCACATTGCAAAAATCAACACATAGATGAATCTCTGGTTTTCTGATACCACGTAATGATATCAAACTTCCTCCTTCAATCCTTTTCATTTGAAATATACAGATGAAATCCTTCTTTGATACCACTTTTGTGGTATCCGACTATATCCTGTATCTCCTACTTGCTATCTGAAAACAAAGATAACATCTTTCTTCTGTTCCTCATTTGCCTCCCTCTACCTGCAGTCTACAGAGAGAAAGTGGCTCTGATACCACTTTGGTGCAGACCCCCTACCTATGCCTTAGCATGGGTCCGCTGACCTCCTAGTCTAAGGACCGTTCTTCTTTTGATAAGCTGAAATGGCTCTTTGATTCCCTACTAGAATATTCAATTCATTTGACCACAGGTTCTTCTGAACTCTACCCCATGCAAACAAGAACTAGGCATGAGCTTCACCTCCACACGACCACTGCCCCATGACCACAAACTTGACAGGGTCTATCTCCTCTGAGAAATTCATCTTTCACGATTCAGGGAATCATGACACAACTCCAACCTCTTGCCTTTCAAGTCTCCGAATCCTGAAAACCCAGTGGCTGGATTGGACGGTCTAGATCCTTCTCGATCCGACAACCTTGGTTACTCGTCGACATTCTCTATTTCGGGGATTTGATACTGTATATGCGCCCTTTTCTCTGGCGGTCAGTCTCTCGAAACAAAGCCACACTAGATCGATGATCCACATAACCCACAATTTGACGACCCTAGATTTCAATTGGTTTCATGTATTGGGGATTCGAAAGTCAAGGTTTGACCTTGCCCCCAAACTTCAAGAGCCTTGATCTCCCGATATTCAACCTATGACGCAGATCCAACTAGATCAATGGGTCTGATCCCCTTTTCACTTTCAACACCAGATGAACCTCCAACTATCCTCTTCGTGACTTAGTGTGATCAAACGCTCTTCGTGGTTTCTACAGTCCTCTCTGGGAGTGCTCTGTCATTCATTCGAGACTCAATGAATCTCCAACGTATTCTCCTTCGTCAACCCTTTCTCTGGATCTGACAGTTCACAATATTTCGGGGAATTATATGAACGCTGATGGATTCTATATCTCTGCCATGCATTAGTGGAATGGATGCTCCTAACTTCTTTCTAGTTTTTGTGACCCTCAACTCTCGGGCACAATGTTCTCCAAACCACAAAAACTAAAATGTGAAGTCCCCCTATTTGCATGAGCCGTTAAAGTCCACACAGCTTTTGGAGATCCGACGGTTGTTGGCTATCTGCGCTAGATTTGATGACCCAGATCTAATATCCCTTATAAACTCTCCTGTGTGCTTGGATGTAGATTCGATGGTCTAGATTTTCTCTCCTAATGCCGATCCAATGACAACTATTCTCCCCTTCCTGAGATTTCACTCCTTCCTTACATTGGAATATTTTTTAAGTGTCGAAGGTTTCAAACTTCAAATTTTTCCTGCGAGCCTTGAGACTTTGGGTCTCGTCTATGTTTTGAAAACGCTATCCTTTCTGAGATTTGTCAACTTCTGAAAACTTGAAGGGTTTCTCAACCTCTACAACTTCTTGCATGATCCTTGCACATTGTTGTGATATCTCTTCTGATCTTGTATGTGTCTTTGACCTTGAAGTGTCTCGGACTATTGTTCCTTTATGTTGGAACTCTGTGCACAAAGGCACTATTCCTCCTGAGATTAAGAACTTGAAACAAGTTCTTCCTACACACACTCCTTGTGCTCTGACTAGCCTTTAGATGGTTTTCATTCAACACTTCATTGAATGTTAGCCTAGTGCAATCCTTGCACCTGTCTTTGTCCTCTTTGAGCTTCAACTGCTCAGACCTCAATGGGATTTGTCCCTTTCTCTCCTTGAAGTGATATAAGTGTCCTCTGGCAACTTATGCTCAAGAACTCCTTGTTGAGCCTAAAGAGTGTTCAGTAACCCTGTGAGTGTCTTCCCTATGACACTTCCCTTATCTCAGAACTCAAAATAGAGTTCCTTCCATGCACTCTATGCACTCGTGTGATGCCCTCTTGGCAAAGATTTACAGAACCTTCAGTGATTTTGTATTCTCTCTGTTCCCTCCTCTACACAGTCTCACCTCCAAGGTTTTCAACAACCTTGAGGATTCTCCCTTGAGCCTATTATTCCTATGGTGCGCCCTCTTGGCACATCTATGTATGAATTCCATAGAACTCAAAAGTGCACTCTTGCATTGGCTTACAGAACCCTCAATATTCTATCATGCAACCTCTTGCATGAAGCTGCAAAGAAACCAGACTTGAAAATCAAAGAAACTCCAGAATAGATGAGAAAATATATCTATCCTTGCAGATGGAATCTAACACACATCTACAACATACAAATGAGCACACACATATCATTCACGAAAGACACATAAACAGATAGAATCATATGTAGTAAGAACTGCTCTTTTCTCATTAACATAAAAATTTGATTACAATGTGTACAAAGCTCAGAATGCTATAGAGTCTTGGCTCTCTCTTCTCCTCTCAAATATACTTATATTCCTCATGTAGAAATCACTCATCTAGGTACAAAAGAACTTTTACAAACGGGGGGCTCCTCGATCTCTTCCCTTCAAGGTACCTAATTTCATTAATTTTATTGAATGGATCTTCAATGGTTGTCTAGTCCGAATTGGATCTAGATCTCATCCTCCTGTCAACCATTTAAGGTGACACTATCTACAGCCCGTGTAAAAGCATGACTTGGATCTACCAGCCTTACAATCATTTAATTCATTTAATTTCAATTTGAAGTTTGAAATTGAGAGGGTTGGTGCCTCTCTTCTCCATTGAATGTGCACTTTGATGTGCTTGCTGACTCGCGCTTTGTTGGGTTGGAGTGATGCTCCTGCATCAGTTTTAGTTTGATCCTTTCCATGATTTCATGAGCTATTAGGAAACAAAAGTTCTAAATTGAACCATGATATATTGTAATGATCAAAGCTATATGAAGCCTTCAGAGAAAACCAGTGTTTCATGACATATCGAAGTACATTGAGATCAATAATTACATTCTTTGTGATGAAGTCTATAAAAGAGAAGTGGTTCTCCAATATATCTCCACAGATGAGAAGATAGAAAATATTTTGGTAAATCTTTTGTCCAAGATGAAAAATTTTGCGTACCTAATAAACAATTTGGGGCTCATGGAGATGACTTCCTTATTGAAAAAGGAAGATATTACTCCCAGTTTGGGAGGGAGCACTGATGTGTTATTGATTTATGGAAAATCATTTTTCAATTCAAAAAAGGGTCCAGGATGAGCAGTTCCTTTCCAGTTCGGAAAGTGGTTTGAGATTTCTAACGGACAAGCATTTTCCAGTCCAGAAAATGGTCCAGATAGGACAGTCATTTTCATAATGAAAATGGATCAATAGATTTATGATGTACCATAGACATTGATTCCCCTTGTGGCCATTGCGGGGGAATGGTATAGGAAATTCATTCTTCTTGGAAGTCACTCTGAGTAGTAGTCAAGTATAATGCCCCACCTTGTTGGGAAGTCATTCTTTCGAAGTTCATAGTTGTGAGCAGTTTCGAAGAATGGTTCGTTTTGGAGGTTGGTGAAGGGTGGTCATTTCCATTAGGAAATGGTCTAGATAGTCATTCCCTAGGGAATACTCATTCTATCCAGGTTGCACTATGATTAGTGCCATAGGAATGGCCCATTTAGGTGAATGATCTAGGTTCATCAATCAAGGATAATAATTACTTAGGGAAGACTCATTCTCTTCAGGTTGCACTATGACTAGTGTCAGAGGAATGACCTAGTTAAGTGAATGGTCCAGGCTTAGAAATCATGGACAATTATTCTTCTATGCTTGAGAATAATTGTCTAAATAGCCCATCAATGATGTTTTACATTCTGAGGGAAGATGCTCTTCCAGATCTCATAGATGTGAGTGGAAGAATGGCCCCGATGAATCAGTTTATATCATGATATTGTTTTATGCAAGTTGATATCAGATGATATGATTTCTATGGAGACTGTATGTATCTAGACAGTATATGTATGCTACTGTGGTTGATGTGTTCCATGGGTTGTGAGTATGTTTCACTGATGAAGTATTCGTGTGCTACTTGGTGTGGTTGCGTACCTCTATATAGTAGTTTTGTACTACTATGGACAGACACGATTGTGTTCTATTGAATGACATTGTTCTTATTTCCATGTATACTATCAGTAGTGTTGAAAATGATTATCAGCTAGATGGATAGTCAGTGTACTAATGGACATAATTTCTCTAGATGGAAAATGGTCTAGGACATTTATTCTTCTAGGACGTATGTCTTGATTAGAAGAATAGTCCTTGTAGCCCATAGTGTGGTTTCCAACATCTGTTGGAATACTTATTATTCTAGGACATATGAACGGATTAGAAGAATGGTTCTTGTATCACTCTGTGGAGTGAGTGACTTATTCAACATCATGCATGATTACTCAGATGGAGTATGGATTCAAGAGATGATACAATTGATGCTATCATATGATATGGATAGTGATGATGGTTCTCATGATCTAATCATGAGATATCATGTATGGCTATGATGATGCTACCGGTTGAATGGTATGTTTGTGCTCAAGACCATTTCTTTCAATACCTCCCTAGATAGGAGGGAGTGTTGATATTATGGTATCTATGAGAGGTATTAAAATCTACGCATAACCCTGACAAGGATATAGTATTCTAGGAAACAAGAAGAAACCCTAAAGCATTGGACATAACCCTAGAAGACAAGACAGCTAAAGGAAATATTTAATATTGAGTTTTTTAGCCTCCAGAATGAGAAGTTTTCCCAGACAACTAAGGAGGAGTAGTATAAATACATGACGCTAGAGCTCATTTTATAGATACAACCCACAACTGTAGAAATTTAAGAGAGTGCACTGCAGAAATTTAGTAAGTGTGCAAGTCTAGAGAGCAGCTACAACTGCAGCTACTTCAACTTGTATTTTCAGTTTAGGCTTGGACTTTCTCTTGGTTATGGTTTGGACTTTCTTCCTTGTGTGCTAGCTCTAGAGAGAGGTGCACTACATTGATTGGCTATGAGGCCTAGGGTTTGCTTCTAGAATTATTCTTTGTCAAGGTTAAGGTGCTCGGGGGTGACTTCAGCCTATGGTTGGGTGACAACATTTCTATATTGTCTATGGTTGAAAAAGAACACTTATTATTTATAACACCCATTACATATTTATACATAAATTATAGGGCTGAAAACCCTATTTTTCATATCCAAAAAACCTAATTACATCTTTTTCTAACTCGGGACAACTCGTGTTGACTTGTTTTTTAGGCTTTCTTTTCCTTCTTTTACGTCTACATGATGATTTTTCACTTCGAATTTTATTCTTCCTATGTTTTTCTTCTTTTTCTTTTGGCATGTCATACTATTTTCCTTCCTTTTCTTCCACTTTATTCTATTTATTTCTTCTCTACTTTCTTCTCCTTCTTTATTCCCTTACTTTCTTCTCAACTAAATATGTTCTTATTGCACATTGCTCTCCTAGATGTGCCTCTACTACACACTGTTGAGCTTGAATGGGCCTTTGTTGTGCACTCCACTCCTTCCTTTCCTTTTTTATTCTTCTCCTACGTCTATCCTCCATACTTAGGATTTTCATGAAAAGAATATCCAAAATACTTATCCAACATGCCCCCAACACTCACTTGTGTCTCATTCCAATCCACTCAGGCCTATTACATGCTTCTCCATGCCTTTATGAACTTTTAGGAGGCCTCCTTTTCTGTCACAACATCCTTTGTCATTTCTTCCTTTGTTCCCAAAATTTCCTCTATGCCATGCACAATTAGGGTTGTGAGCTTCTCTTTTATGTCATACACTTCTTTCTTCAATTTACGATACACAATTTCCAATTCTCCTATCACCCTTAGCCTCCTCTCGCAACATTCCTAATTGTTTTTGAAGGACATTTTGTTGATCCCGTAACTTTTCGATTTAATCATATGAGTGCCTTTGTGCCAAAATGGTCATCATTTGTTCAACAAGTGGGAGACTATTTCTTCTTTCCAAAGCCTTCTGTGCCTTTTCTTTCACATCCCTCAATTTGGTTTCCACTGCCTTCATTTCTAGATCCTCCACCAGGGTTGTATAGATTTGTGCACTTTCCTAATAGATCTTTGGGCATTCCTCCTGCATCTTCTTGATATTTTCTATTGTTTTCATCATTTTTCTCTCTCTTCCTTCTCTTTCCTTCAGTGGTTTTCCCAGTGTATTTTTTTTATTTCCCGTTCCTTAATCCTTGTGCGCAAGACTTTGATGACTTCGTTTATTATTGAGACTTGTTCTTCCATTGTGGCCTCCACTACTAATGGTACTTCTAGAATTTTCTTATACAAATTTTGGACATCCTGTTGTGTCTTCTATTCCATTTGCTTGGCTTTGTCCTTCTCTTTTAAGTCTTTCTCATCCCTTTCCTCAACCTAATTCCTCTCCTTCATCGCTCCTTCAATTTTTTCTTCAACTTCACTCTTTTCTTGCAGAGAAGTTGTATATTTTTGTTGTTCATTTTTCTTCTCGTCGGTCACCTTGATCAATTCTCTCCCTTCTTCATCTACACAAAGCCTTATCTCATGCATAATACCTTCTTTCCAACTCTGTAGTATGTGTATAGGAATCCATGACACTAGTATATTCAAGTGACTTGGTTTTTGTTATGTTCTTGCAACTGTGGTGTCGGGAACTCAACTACATATGTCTGTATTTCTAGCACTCAGCATCCAACTACTAACTTGGTTAGGACTGGATTAGTAGCCTCTCCTTCCTCCACCAAACTTCTCAATGGTCCTTCCTCTAATATGCACTTTGACATTATTCTATATGCTTCCAAGAGATACTGCTATTATGTCAATTGTCCCTACACTTGTTGATGTAGTTCTTCATGTTTCCTTGTTGCTTCCTCAATAACCTCTTCTGTGACATCCTATACTTAGTAGTTGAGTTTATCCATATCCTCTTCTATCATATTATCGACATGGATTACCTTGTGCAATGTCATCTTTTTTCATGCAGCTACTGTTGGACCCTTCCCCTTGTATTTTATTTTGACCCAATATCTTGGGCCTGTTGGTTGCATGTCTTCTGCTGATGGCCCTGGCACATCTCCTACGCCATTGTGTTGGTAATTTTCCTTCCCCTCACCTAAGTCTTCCTCATCATTATGTTGTTTTCCCTATCCATCTAGGTGTTCCATTTTCTCCGTTGAAACTTTCAAATCATCTTCCCAATCGTTGGTGATCATGCCTACATCCTCTTTTGTCAACTTGTAGCTAGTTGGAAGTCATTGGCACATGTGGTCCCTTTTTTCTTGAATGTACATATGGTGCATCCCCACTTTGAAGTGTGCAATATCCTTCTATGTTTCTACCATTTAGGCTCTTATTCACAACCTATGTTCTATTATGGACCTAAACGTGTCAAAATAGAGATACAACATAACATTTTTATTTGTTCATCTCCTCTTGTTTTTTGTATGCCATAGATTGGCATACCGTGAAGTTGCATGAACTTTACTAGTTTTTCTCATATGTTGGTAATCACCAGGATCCTTCCATCCAATCAGTGCAATCAAGATAAGAATCCAAGAATAATGAAACTCCATGCCTTTCTCCTAGGATTCTATGCAGTTTGTCAAAAATTGATTCACCAAAAATTTGGCCCAATTCATTTGTACCCCCTCTATGCATTTTTACGCGGTTGCCATTATTGCAGATGCCACTTCATCCTTGCAACATTTCCTCAATAATTTGTAGGCCAAAACCTACATTTTGAATCCAAAACCATCATCATTTATGTTTGAGACCTATATCCCCCTCATTCCTCTGAAGGTCTAGAACTTGTCCTTCATAGATTACAATAGTGATTTTCCCCTGCCTTGTTTGTGAAAAATGTTTTTTGATCCTCTCCTTCTTTTTGAAAAGATGTGATCCATGTAGTTAATTGCGTATCAATTGATACAAGTGGGTCTAGCCACAACATCCCTCCATGGATGCAACTTAGCATCACTTTTACATAAGCGTTTGTTTTCAAACTTTGGCCAAAATGCAAGATCTACAACAGGTTCAGTGTGCATGATTTTTCTAGTCTTGTCACCAAAGTATGTGGTTCAAGAATGATTTATCCTATTCCTGTTACACTTTTGGTGCAAAAATAACTCTCTCGTGCCAACTATGGAAACTTTTTTTCATCTGTGATATTGTGATCTACAAACTTCAGAGCAACAATATTTCCTAGCATGTCCCCTTCAACAATTACATCTGATGGTATTTACTATGTGATCAGTGGTTATTTTCCATTTGCAAGAAATTTAAATTATGGTGCAATGTATTTACATGGTGTTATATAGTCCCTATGAAAATTTTAATGCAAGGTCGAAGCTCCAGGTGTTTCCTCGACCACTTGCACAACTGGTGGTATCTTTTATTGCTTGCGTGTTGCAAATGATGGCACTACAACTTTAGGTGGTTCCATTCTTATCTGCATCTGAGTTTCGTGATTGTTTTTTGCTCGTTCTCTTTTGTTTATGGTTTGTATCTGGTTCTCTATGTATTCTCATAGTTATTTTATCAAATGAAAATAACCTTTTTTCATTGGCCCTTGTATGCTTTTCTCACCCTTCAATAATTGTATAATTGTTTTTGTGCCCACCGGAAGAATCTAGTTAGAAGCCACCATTAATACTTTCCTTATAGTGGAATTAATGCCAAATCCTTTGCCAAATGTTTCCTTGGATTTTTTTTACAAGGGAAAAACTCTCTATGGCTAGGGTAAACCACAATAGACAGGTATGACTACATAAATCTACTCAATTCCAACATATGTTATATAAACCAATGTGCAAGCGAGATAAGAAACAAGCCTACCTCATTCCAATGTTTGAAGATGTCCATCGTTGAGCACTTCAACCCAAAGATTTATGCCTGCAAAAAGTTCTCAACAAGAAAGTAGAGTAAGCATATGGTGATAATATAAAAGGTTAGCACATTAGATAGCATAATTCATCAATAAACATTATAAACATGCCCATGGATAATAATCATATATTTGCATGATACCAATAGGACGAGAAAGGAGTATTTCTATTAATAAATGATTAGCAGAAGTGATAACATTAAAGACTTCCATGTCGGCATGGTTCAGAACCAAGAAACCAAGTTCCTTCCAATTGGGTCTCCACCAGTTCAATTCTCCACCAAAGGAAAGCTCATAGAAAAGAGAAAATGAGGTTCTCTCAACAATAGGGAAAGATCTTGGGGGTTGAACACTATGTTCATACTTGAGGGACAAAGGGATGTAGACTCAATATGAAGTAATTTCTCCAAAGTAACTTTTCTCTCAAAGTTGAATTCTTTTATTTTCCATAGCTCGAAGTTGTGCTCTTATAGCCTTCAAATTTCAACTGAAGGGTCGAGTTAGAACGTTTCTAGTATGTGGAAGGCCAAGGATCAGAGATCTCCTATCATGACATGGAAAACCGATTTCATTTTTGTATTTAATGGCACAAATCTCGATGTACGTGGGTTGTAGTGGAGCAGCCTATGTATATGCATGATGTATAGTAGATAGGGAGCGTATATGTGGAAAAATATGTATTTTTAGCTCTAGATTCATTAAAAAGGGATGATAAGTCTTCATAGATAAATGGACAAAGTCCCTCTATCCAAGATAGAAATGGTGAGGAAAATATTGCTATAACAGATTCCCCCTAATGTGTGAGATCAGAGGAGTATCTGCGATGGCCGAAATACATTATAAATAACCCAGAAGTGGAGTGGTGTGAACCCAACTGGAAAGACTAGTTTCTCATCACATTCTGTATTGACTTTACATACATGGCTTCCAATAGAATACAATGCAAATCCATGTGGAAAATATACCAAATAAGTGTCCGTGGCCATGAATAGGCAAATACAAATGCGTTTATATGCCAAAAGTTGTCATAATCATGAACAAGGCCCAGTAGAACCAGTCTTAAAACCAATCTAAAGATATCTATATACAATGAGTATAATTTTGATGTCCCATGATTACTGAAGTCAAATAGGTGTTGGTCCAATGAAAGGGAAGCAACAACTCAGGAAAGTTGCGGCCACATATTGATGTCTTCAAGTCTTCTACACTATCGTCCAAGGGTGCAAGTCTACATCATGTGAATAAAGGAGTTGAGGTTGAACATAATGAGACATCATTTGAATACCATTCATTGAGGTATACCATTAACAAATGTGATACAACCTACCAATAATTAAAGTAGTTATCAAGGCACCAAGCACATTCCTACAAGTGTGAATAAAGGAGTCGGTATCGAACACTTGAGGAATCCATTTATCAGTAGAAATTGATGTATTCCCATCTGTCAATGGCAAGAAAGCCTGCCACTAATGACTGCAAGCATCAAGGTACTCATAAAACTTTAGGTCCCATATCCAGAATAAATGAGTTGAAGTCGATGGAAAGAGACCCACTGAAAGGAGAGAATTGATGCATATCTCATCAAACATCATGAGGAACAAAGAAGGAGCTTCATAATTTGGTGGAGATCATATGAAGAACATGTTCATGAACCAATGACCCTGTGCGTCTTTCGCATGTGCCAAATGCAAGCGGTACATGCAAAATACTCTTTGAATAGTAGCCAATGATGAAAAATAATGACAAAGGAGAGGAAACCACCAATAAGGCTAATGGTATCCAAGACACTGCATGAATCCCAAAGTGTGAATAGATGTATTGTCGTCGAACATAAGGGAAACCACCCAGTCAACAACCAATGATGAAATGTTGACTGTTGGGTTCAAGGTGACCTACCAGTGATGAAAGTAGGGCCAGGGTGCATGATAAGACCATAGTATCATGTGATTCTGAGACAAATTGAGGGTATGGACAACATACAAAGTCAAGATTTCTGAGGAATGACCAACATAGGTTGATAGACTTCCTTTGAACAAGATCACGAGACATATAGTAGACTTCGACATCATAGACTCAATAATGTAAGTATTATATGCAGGAGGCATCAATAATGTTCTCTATAGGGACTGGAAGAGTAAATATTCGGTAGAGAAAACTTTGTAACGAGATCATCTTCCTAAGGCCATGATAAACCCAAAATTATGATGACAAAATGACTCAATAACTTTGTGCTATGTTCAAATGCGACATGACTGCTGCCAAATATAATATAGTACTCCCTTCCCACCCGTTGTTTTTTTTTTTTTCATAACAAATGAATGCTATGATACAGAGGAGGAAACGTGTGTCACAAGTAAGAAAAATTAGTTCCAATAGTGGAACATACCTATGCTCAATGCAAGGAAATTCATGCAGGAGATGGACACTCGGGGTGATATTCCCTCCGGGATATAGGGTGTCAAATTGCGAAGGATATAAACAAGGCTCTTCTTGGTTGAGGATGCAAAAATTGCTTAGGCAACATTTTATAATGCAAAGCGAGAATCGGCTAAAGGCTCAATACTGGAAGCGAGGGAATGAGATGAAAACACAACTTAATGCCAAAAAAAGTCCTTTTTTATGCCTTTTAGTCTACTTGGTGTGAAAAAGAGATAAACTTGTTCCAAATAGACATATTTTCAAATCCAATTTACGAGTGTGAAAAAGACAAGTTCACTCAATGATCTTTTCTATTTTTGGCAACGAGTCGGAAAAGAGCTTAAATAAGACTCATTTTGGGAGTCTGCAGGGAATAAGGCCACATGTATGAGTGAGAAATGAGGCTCATCATAAAGTCATGTATCAATCTATAATGGACTTCCAGTCCTAAGGAAAAAAATCAGCATGGGCACCAAATGAGAAAGAGGATCTAACTAGGGCACCCATGTTTGGTAAGTCTCTACCATTTATTAGCGACACTACTTATAGCAGACAAAAGGTTCTGTGTCACAACAAATGGGTTCATTCCTAAGGAATAAAAAGTGGTGTTTAGAGGATAATTAAAAAATGCATGATGGAGTGGATACCTATCCTATATGCTAGGTTATGAAAATACCTGCCCGAGGTGACGAACGACCAATCTTAACGTTGAAATCCGCAAGAAATTTGGGTTAAAACTACAAAATGCAACTCAAAACCACTCTTGTATTAGTCCATTAGGTGAAAAAATGGCATGAAACTATATAAAGTGGGCAAAAATAGCTTATAAATAGTAATAAAATAAAAAATTACTATAGTATTTTGATTTTTACCCAAATAGAGTAATTTGGATCAAAATACCTTCAAGATTCAAATGGTGATTGCAGGATCATCAGGAAATGAAATCATGAACCATTTGGATTAGGTAACTCTACTTCTCATCCTATTCAAATTCAGTGGATTACATTTTTTAATTAGGTTCTAGGTTTTTAGTTATGGAGGGCGTAAAATGTCGATTTTGGTGTACGCGGGATGGATTTGTTTAGGTCACATATACAATGAGGTATATGCCACTATGTGAACCACAGGGCATGTATATTGATCCCTACACACTATTGTATGCAAAGGAAGCCACGTACAGGCAGGAAAATGACCAAAAAGAAGGGTTTTAACTCAAAATTTAATTTGTCCTTTGTAGGATGGTTCTTGAATGGAGAGAGAGAGAGAACATGAGGAGGTTGATGTAGCTATGGATAAAGATATGGTGGCTCAAGCGGCTCTAAAAATGTGTGGCTTGTATAATTTTTAGGATCTCAAAGGAATGAGGGCCCAAGTGAGGTTGTTGGAGATGTTGGTGGGTTACTGGGACCCTGACAACGAGAGATTTATCCTTGATGGACAACCATTGAGGATTGAAGTAGAGGACATCTACTTCTTGATTGTTCTATCACACAGGGGAGAGGTTGTAAAACTCAAGTCATGTGGAGCAGGGAGTGGGATGAATATCGAGGAGTATATCGATACGCACTGTGTAGTGGGACTCCCAAGGTAGGAAGTCAAATCCCTATCTAGACAATAAATAACCTTAGCCTAAAGATTATCATGGTTGTATTGAACAGGATCACAAGTTTGGCTTCATTGCACCAGGCATTGAGGCCACTCATGTTTTATGTAGTATAGTGTGTGAAACCCACTGTCTATGACTGTTGTACGTCACTACTGACCAATATGAAAGGTCAGTTGATAGAGTGAAAACAAGGGGGTAAGCGAAACTTTCGGTTTTCCTCTATTCTTTTCAATTTTTTTTTTGAGCGAGTTCCAGGTGTTATCACTCTGTAAATTTCCTAGAGGTTGAAAAGAGGAAACTCACAAAGGTAACCTTAACCAACCACTTTTAAAGCTGGGTTCTAGCCCTTCCAGCTTCAGAGAGGGATCTCTCTATATGATTTAGCTTTGTTTGAATTAAGATATTAGGCTAGTTAGAGACACAAGTTTTGTTTTGTTGTAAAGGATTTTTAAAGTTGGTTGAAACAAATCACACATCCATTGGGCTATGGAGTCTGTACTTAATAAAATCTGGGATACAACCACGAACGTCAAAGAAATCTTTCACAAGGCGAGATAACAAG
>ML790524.1:295300-326958 GCA_009831015.1 Picea engelmannii | reverse complement strand
CTAACCTATGGTCAGAAGGCAGTTAACCCAGATTAAACAGTTGGGTTAAGGTTTTATCTTTCTAAGGGCTACCTGATCAGGATTAGATGGTCTGATCAGATGCATTCACTAGTTCTAACCTGGGGGCTATCTGATCAAGATTAAGCTGTATGACCAGATGTATTCACTACCCTTAACCTAGGGGCTATCTGATCAAGATTTGGCTGTATGATCAGATGTATTCACTATCCTATCATCCTTGAAAATTTAAAAGAACTTGGCCATGCTTAGACGGTATGACCAAGTTGTCATTATTTCATGGGGCCTTTGCTTCAAATCTTTTCTGCCCTCCTGTCCCCTTTTCTTTTATTCTCTTTTTCACAAATTATTTGAAGAATGCTATATCATTTGTGAACCAAATCACCAGATGCAGATAATATCCAAGTCATAAGATGATTCCCATAAATTATGGGGTGATAACACCAGGTCTGGGACCTAAAGTGGAGATCCTTCCTAAAGAACTGCATGATCCAACCATGGCACAGTGGACCGAGGTCATGAGACAACAGGGGGGAGGTAGGGTTCCAACACCCTACAAAGAGGATTTTTTCTTCTGGTGGCGACGACAATTCATCAATCTGGATGACTATCCCTATGCGAGGATAAATTTTAAAGGAGATCTAGATATGCCACTTCCACCAGGGACTACCTACGGTGACATAGGTACAATGTTTTTAAATATTTCATTTTTTTGTATTTTTGTATTATGAGACAAGATTATTTTTGGGTGGTGTTGAAGTATTAACTAGACACTTGTGTGATGCAGACATGGGTCCGCGATGGCCGGAGTGGTTACCTCGACATCGATGGAGGAGCCAAAGTGATGAGGGGCTAGAAGGAGAAGTCGATAGAGTCATACAAAATGTGAAGGGAAACCTGTCTCGTTTGACTCAGAGGATTCCAATGGTTCAGGTAGAGGATCTACCTGAATCCATGCAGGGATAGGTGGTTGGTGTACCTAGAGCATGGGCACAACTCTTTTGATGTCTCAAAAACCCTAAGGTTTGCTATCATAACACATATCCAGTACCATAGGCATAGATGTTGTAGGATCTATATATCGGCTATATATTTGTATTGAGGGTTTTATCCCCAATTGTGTAATATCAACACCATATTTTTGAAATATATAAAAAGGGATCTTCGAATTTACTTATATTTTACAATGTGTACATTGATTTAATGGTTTTATTTCCTTTATTAATGTGACAAATGCCAATCTAAAATGTAATTAACATAGGCATCAGATACATGATTAGCACTCCTAGGAATGTGATAATATGTGATAAAATCAAATTGTCGTTCTAAAATACGTACCCATAGGAATTGTTCGAGAAAAGTAGGATCACACACATGGTAACAACCATTTAACTGACATACTACTAACTAGGAATCCAGATGAACCTCTAAAGAGTGAATGCCATGGGAGATAGCATCATGAAAAAGTTATATGACGACACTATATTCGGCCACATTATTCATAGATGGCCCTAGGCATATGCCACCTAAAGACACCAGAACACCCTCAACGAAGTAAACCACCCAAGTGGCTGAATCCAAGTTCCATGTATGATGACTGGCTCCATTTGCGAATCCTAGGTAGACCGAAGACTCCATTGACATCTGTCAATAAAGGGAAAACTCGGTAAGCAAGCCAAAGAAAAAAATAAAGGGAAAAGATGTGTATATACACTAAATTACATTAGTATACAAAGAGTTCCTCTCAATCCTAGGGCTCAAGCATAATATCTTTTCAAGTAGAGCCCATTTTTGGGCTCTGACAACACATTCCCTTCATAATATTCTAACTCATAGGATCTTTTTCTAGAACACGTCCCAGGATATAAGGACCATGCCACATGGGTTTAAACTCACCTACCCCTAGTGCTTCTTTGTCTTGGTCATATAAAAGGACCAAGTCACCCTCAGCGTACAACCGAGAACAGAAAAACTTGTCGTGTTGGACCTTGACATCTTTTATGTTTGCCTCGATAGTCGTAAAGACATCTCGACGCTTCTCATCAAGACTCTCTAGGTGCAGAAGGCATCGCTCTAGATATGAAGTGTCAGGTAGGAGTGCAACTGCCAACTTAAGAGAAGGTATTTTTCATTCAATAGGAATAATCAAATCCACACTATGCACTAATTGGAAAGGGGAAAACCCGGTGGCAGTCTTGACCATGGTTTGGTATAACCAAAGCGTAGGATATAGCATGATGTGCCAATCAAACATACTCTGACTGAAATGTTTTTGCAAAATGTTCTTGAGAGACTTGTTGATGGCCTCTACTTACCCATTTTCCTAGGGGTAATAAGGAGAGAAATGAACATGTCTAAATCCCATCTTTGATGTTGGTTTTACCATCATTTCGTTCTAAAAGTGACAACCACGATCAATGACAATCTCACTCGGGATACCGAACCAGGTGATAATTTGATTGAATATGAAGAAGGGAGAAGTCTTGCCATCAGATTTCATGATAGGCATGGCTTCATCCCACTTAGTAAATTAGTCAACGACCATGATAATATGTTGAAGCCCCCCAACCGAAGTTGGGTTGCAATCTATGAAGTCTACCCCCCACTTGCTGAAGGGACCGACGATAATGACTGGGTGAAGAGGCAATGGGTGTGAGCACATTTTCTGAGTGAACACCTGGTAGGGGTGACACTTCTTAATTGCTTCAATACAATCTTTAAAGATAGTAGGCCAAAAATAACCATCTCACAAGATTTTTTGGGTTTTTGCAAGCCTAGATAGGTGACCACCACAAGCCCCTTTGTGGCAATCGTTTAGGACTGACTCGACCTCTTCTTGATTTAAACAACAACGTAAGATATCATCTATTCCTCGATGATACAAAGTGTCACCGATGATAGTATACTTATTAGCTTGGTATATAATACGCCATCGATCATATCGCGAGATATGCTTAGAGAACTTCAAGGTCTGAAGATAGATAACAATGTCTCTGTACCCGGGGTCAGACGATGAGACAAGAAAAATGTGTTTCTCTACAAATGAATCAACATGGATAACATCCTCATCTAATCATGGAAAATCAGATATTAACTCTGTGAAGACTAGTGATTTCTTGGACTTTGTTGAAGCGAAGTCGAGATCAAACTCTTGAAAAGTGACAATCCATTTATTATATTTCCCCCGTATGATACACATGGTAAGGACGTATTGAAATGGATTGACATCAACAACCACAGTAGTCTTGCAAAGAAATATATAGTGACATAAATGTTGGACTACGTGAATGACAACAAAAGCTCTCTTTTCAATGTGAGAGTAATTAAGTTTAGGGCTGACTAAGTTTTGACTAATATAGTAGATGATGTGCTCATGGAGCTCATCATCCTCCTAAACTATAACCATACCAATCATCTCTTCATACATGGAAATATAAAGAAATTAATCTCTATTGTAATCAGGAGAATTCAATAGAGGGGCCAATACTAAGGCTTTCTTCAAAGCATCGAAAGACTCCTAGGCTCGCTCATCCCAGATAAAAGGGGTGTCTTTCTTCAAGAGGTGCATGAAACCCTTAGTGATATTGGCATAATTTAGTATGAAGTGATGTAGAAAGTTAGCTTTCCCTTATAAACCCTAAAGTTGTCTAATCGTGTGTAGGGGAGGCAATTGAAGTATTGCCTCAACATTAAGAGGATCTACCATGATCTTGGTATTGGAGACTAAAAATCTCAAAAGACGACCAGACTTAACGCAAAAGGTGCATTTATGAGGGTTCAACCAAATTCTATAATAACGACATCTTTCAAAAACAAGAAAAAGGTGCATAACATGATCCACTCTCTTGTAGGAGTGAGCATTGAGATCATCAAGTTAGGCTTAGACTATGTGCTTAATATCATGAAAAGCGAAAGTTATGGCACGTTGGAAGGTTTCTCCGGCGTTTTTAAGGCTGAAAGGCATTTTCTGGTATGCAAAAGTACTCAGGACAAATAAATGTTGTCTTGTGTTGGTCCTTAGGTTTGATTTGGATTTGGTTATACCCTAAAAATCTGTCCATAAAAGAAAATATTTCACTTCCCACACACTCATCAAGAATATAATCGATGAAAGGTGTGGGGACATTATCTTTAGGAAAAGCCTTATTCAGGTCACGAAAGTCCATACATACACGGATTGTTCCTTTCTTTTTATTCACAGGAACAGGTTTGGATACCCATTCGGTCAAGGGAACCGGGTAGATGAAGCCATCATTAAGTAGCTTCTCCACATCTTCCTTAATAGTAGGGGCCTTCCTAGGATTTACAGCTCTAAGAAATTGTCGAATAGGTTTAGCATCTAGATAATTTCTAATCTCATGTTCGACAATACGGGGGTCGATCCCTGGCATCTCTTCATATGACCAAGCAAATACATTTCTAAATTCTTTGAAGAGTTTGGTGTAGATCGGAATTTCTTCTGGTGAACAATCTGCACCTATATTTACATTTTCAACCTTTCCAAGGGTATGAGAGATATCGATTGAGACGATAGGAGAAATACTCACCATGTTTCCTTCGGCATAAATTTCGTGCATATCGAGTGGAAATACGGTGTGACTAAATATCTCACTCAAAGTAGACTGAAAGTCATCTTTATTGATTCTTTCAAGACTTGGGAGAAAATAAGATCGATGATGCATATCATCCCAAGGTCCATCAAAACCATTCATGGCTTCGAGGATGGCTTCATCTGAAGTCAAAGTATCAATTAGGAAATCATGTGAACAAGACAATGAGGTGGCCCATACAGGCCTAAGAACAGGATCATCCTCATCCATCGGTGAGGTAACATGATTGAGATCGGTGGAAGAGTCAAGAACAACTTGATACATGATATCTGCTACCGATAGTGGCATGGCCATGCCAGCATGCGACTGACCTTCATATGAAAAATTCAGGGAATGTAGGGTCCATGGATCACTAAAATAGGAAGTGTGGAAAGGAATGGACCTCCCTGTCAAAGTAGGCCTACTAGACATCACGCAAACGTGGTGATTTGGTGCTGAGAAGTTGAAAGTACCCATAAGGGAAGAATACATTCCGACACTAATATTCTTAGTTGTCGGCTGAGAATTGTCAATCACAAGGATCGATGATCCGACAGATGAATTAGGACTAGAGTACACAAAGGATAACTGGTTGATGGTCATGATCTTCCCTTGATTAGGAAAACAACGAATACAGAAGACAGACGATAGGACAACGACCATAGCATAGGTCCAAATGCAGCCTAGTAATAGGTGATAATCAAGAGGCAAATCAACTACATATACCTCCACCTCTACCATCTTCACACCTAACTAGACTAGAAAGGTGGGGAGAATACCGTGAGGGAAGAAGGAATGACCGTTAAATGTAGTCAACATGTTCTATGACTTGGAAAGGGTCAGAGAACTGAGATATTTCTAGTAGACCAGGGACATCATGCAGGTGGAAACACCTTCATAAAAAACCACGCATTCGATCATATACTTGGAATACTCCACGTGGAGTACCTCCAAGTCTGACATCACACAAGGGGTTTGGCCTAGATCCTCAACAATAGAGTAGTTTTGGGCAGCTCTAGCATTAGGATTGTGTGTAGAGCGCTTAAGTACTCCTTTCAGAATAGGAGGTGGTGGCTCTAGTTTCTCAATCTGTAAGTTCATCTCTGGAGGAGGAGGGGTAGCTTCCAGACCAGAGTTAGCTTGTGAAAAGATATAATCTCAAGATTGAGTGGCTACATCAATTTTCACATCAACCATATTGATACATACGTGCTCCCCATCTTGCGACGATGGGTTTTGACTCCAATCGGCCACATTTGTGGCTTTTGAAGAGCTCGAGGCTAAGTGCTAGTTATGTGGGAATGGATTCGTCAGCACAACAGGTGGTAGATTCAAAAGCCTCACAGCCTTCGTGATTTTGGGGCATAAATGTGTAAGGTGGTCATTGGTACAAAGCTTACAAGGAAACTTCACCTTATGTTTCTCTTTCTTGCCCTCTCCAGCATTGTCATTCGGTTTCCCATTATTATCTTTGTCCTTGGGTTTATTACCATTTTTCCCACCCTTACGATTATTTTGACCTTTCCTTTTATTCCCACCTGGTTGTTGTTCACCATTTGGGTTTTTCACCGATTGCATGGAATGTACATCCGTCAACTGAGTGGGGTTGAAGACACAGATGAAGATGGTCCTCCAACAGACTGGTTTAGAGACAAAGTCTTCAAGTGGCTCATTGTTGATTCTGTGGACTTTACATTGGCAGATCCTACAATGCCATCGACATGAGGTCCAGGTTTTTTCCTAGGGTCGTAACTTGACCACGGTGCTTCTAGAAGAAGGTGATATAACATCCCAAATTGAGAATATATCAAATCTATCTGTTGGGCTCTAAAGATATCTTCTTCTTCAGTGGTGACCCCAGAAGTAGCAACATCCTTAGAGATAGGAGGGTGTAAAGACTTAAGGAATCATTCTAAAAGAAAGGCATAGGAGTCTTAATCAACCTCTTCTATCTATGCCACTCCTGGATATGATCCAAGATATGGGTGGTGGTGTCCTGGCGTAAAGTTGACAAAAGTATGAGGACAACATCATAACTAATGGGTAATTGAAAGTGGTTAAGAAAGACCATCACCAACTGATTAAATGACCATATGTCCCCCTAGGTAGCTCAATATACCACTGCGCCGCAACTCCAATGAGAGTGTGTTGAAACAATCATAATCTAATGGAATCATAATTAAGAGAACTCTATGAGCACCAAAGGTGAAAGGTAGTGACATGATCATCGAGGTCCTCTCCATTCATGCCTTCGAAATTTGGGATGTCTGAAGGAATTTTGGTGGGGACGGGGGGCCATGTGGGATCATGAATCACCAGGTCATTCATTAACTTAGACAAATATAGCAGATTAAGCATGGCCAAAAAAGGGAGACGAGCTTGCAACATATGGCTCCAACCTCCTGCGAAAGGTTGTGCATGTGGAATTGCAGTCCATCCAAGATTCTAGTAAGAACCATAGCCCTGGCCAGAATTATAAGGCCCTCCTCTGGGCTGATTCATATAAAGTGGGTTGGGTGTCATTCTAGTAGGAATGTTCTATTGAGGATTATAAAAATTTCCCCCAGCTGAGTAAGATCCGGGTTGGGGGTTATGAAAATTTCCCCCAAACAAATTGGATCTGGGTTGGGGGTTTCCCAAAGGGTAAGACTAACTGAGAGGGAACCCAGAGGATTGAAGTGTATTTGTCATGCCAAAAGTATTGGTCGGAATTGGCACCAAGGAGGTAGGGATATAGGATGGAACTTTTCCACCATGTTGGTTGTTCCATCCAGTCGTAAAAGGATTAGAACCGAGGTTGAGAGTAGGGACACTTCCTATATTAGGATTCATTTGAGGGATATGCGAACCACCAAATTGAAATGGAGTGTACAGAGGTGTAGTGCCCCCAAGCCCAATGCTAGCATTATGGCCAACAGTTGGGATGGTAGTTGAAAAATGCGAAGTGAAGTTAGGCATACCATAAGAAAATGGAATAGAAGCCATAGCGATGGATTGAAAATTGTAAGCTGACGAATGAACAAGACCCCCAAAAGGGTTTGAGGAAAGAGATGAAGAATTAACTATAGGTCGATTCATAGTACCAATATGTGCCTCCGACACTGGAACTGTAGTGGGTGCAGGGGTGTTGAGTCCCCATTTTGACATGTGTAATTCCCTATCTTACCTTGTATCAGAGCCCGTTTTTCCTATGTTATAAGCCTAAACTTGACTATTTACTCCCAAACACATACCTAATGACATGGTTCATGTTCACAAGAGGTAATTGATGATTTAAAGCATGTTTTGTTTAACTTTCTTGAATTAATTTGATTAAAGTGTCTTATTTTTTATAGTCCTAACAGTTTGACTCATGAGAAACATATTTTGGTACTGTCTTCTCTGCATCCATTTCGGTACCCAGATTCATGACTGTCTGTATTTCGGTACCAAAACCCCTGTTTCTGGAATTTACCAGTTGGACCAGTATGATGATGAATATTTCAAGAAGGAAGTTGGACCGAACCTTCCAAATCATTTTTCCAAATTACGAGGGACTCCATCACTCATGCACTTCATGTCATGAGGATGGATTCAATTCTTAGAAATTCAATGTAAATATCAGTTGTAATATCTTTAAAAACTGTTTAATGTTTATCCATAGATATTGATAATATCATCTTACCTTCTATATAAGGGACATTGTAAAGTGGAAATTAAGGAATGTAATAGGTATTTTATCAGAACCAGATAATACATATCAATTCTATGTATGAGGTGAAGAATTGTTGATCCAAGTTACCAGTTGAATTAATGAAAAAGATATATTATTCAAATCTCTACGTATGAGTAAAACGTCTTAGTCTATTATTTCCTTAAGAGGTTCCTTGTTGGTTTGGCAAGGGCCTACCGCCCCAACCAAGGTAAACCTCCCTATATACGTTTTGTGTGATTGTGTGAGTGTTTTACAGTAGTGTGTGTTATTGATATTTAATCTATTTCAAGAGTTCAACATTGAGTTATTTGATTATGGATTAGTGTGAACAATGAGGTGCTAGATTGAATAGATATTTCCTTCTCAAATATTGGAGATTTCCATTTAAATTGTCCGAAGTGTGAGATTGGTATCTTGAGTGTATGATTGCAGTGGTTTTGGTATGTCAAGGAACCAAAAGACTTTATATCTCATCTTCATGCTCCATAGTGAAGTCTTTCAGTTACGTTGATTGTTCCTTGTAATAGTTTACTTGAATTGCATAAATATGGAATTGATTTCAATTTCAAGAGTGATTGGAGTTGATTGCTATTTATTGTTTTGATTTCTATAGGAGACAAGCTTCTTAGGTTCATCTCTCTAATTCATAATCCTAGAATGAACATACGTGTTTCCCTAGGATAGAATCTTTTTGATTGGATGTTGTTTGAAGAAGTTTCATTAAGAGTTTTTTCTTCTAAGTTCAAAGGTTTTTTAAGTATTTAGAAATCTTTGAAACAAAGTTTTTATGTTATTAATTATTTCCTATATGCAACATACATAGGTATGTTACCTGTTCTTGACACATATAGTGTAACAACTCTTTTGATTATGAATCTTGGATTGACATATAAATGAGTGTAAGATATACATTGAACATGTTTATACACCAACATTTTGGCACCGTTGTTGGGGAGTTGTAAATGGTAATAGGTATCATTTTGAGTTTTGATTGGTTTGATGAAGTTGGATTTAAGGAAAATTTGAGGGTCGAGAGAAGATAGTAAGATGAGAGGTAAGAACCTGTGAATACACTTTGGTGGGGTTTCTCCAAAGTCAGGTTGTCCTCCTACCTTTGATAATTAGGGATTTGTGTTTTTATTTATTTACTGGAATTTATTTTATGAGTAGGTATAGGGATAATAAAGGTAGATTTATTGCTCCCAAAATTTCAGAAAAGTTGGAAAAACAAACAACAAAAAACCCCCCTCCCATACTAATTCATCTAAAATTCGTGCAGGAAAAATTCTCAGAGGAGAGAGCTCAAAGGAAGCGATTGCAACAACAACTAAAGGCACTAAATCTGAATCCACTGTTCAGATCAAAAGCATAAGAGAGCAAGAAAAAGAGGAAGCATTGGCAATCCCATCAAAAGGAGAAGTTGGAAAAGAAACAGAGGTAGTAATATAGGAGGTTGCATCTGCTATTGGAAGGCCACACAAAAATTTGTAACAACTAGAGATACCAAATAACCCAGTGGTTGAACCATCACTCAGTGGAGATACCTCACCACCCTATAGATTATTTGGATATATGGTAGAAGAAGAGAGAAATGCAACTAATGAAACATAGACATTTGGATTTCCCATACTGGATGTCGCCAGAGACGTTGCTATGAAGAAAATTCCCTTGTCCTCACTACCACACTTCCACGGTAAGTCGATAGAAGACCCTGACTCATTTTTATTTTTATTTGACATATTGTGTAGGAGTTATAACTACACGGATAATGCTCAAAAATTAAAACTTTTCCCAGCTACACTAAAAGATTCAACACTAAGGTGGTTCCTGAGCCTAGGAGAGCACACCATTTTGTCTTGGGATGGTATGAGGGAGACCTTCCTCCAGAAATACCAAGAGTACTTCATAGCTAGGGATGATAGAAATGATATGTTCAAAATGCAACAATCTGAAGAAGAAATCTTAGAAGATTACCTAGAGAGGTTCTTATACAACTACCAAAAGACTAAGCAATTTTCCTTAGACATAGCTACAGTTAGGACTATCTTTGTAAAGGGTGTGAGGGATGATTTCATTGAAGTACTAAACCTCATGAGTTATGGGGATGTGTACCAAAATCCATTTTCAAACATAGCAGAATATTGTAAAAGATACTCCTGCAGTCAGTCCAAGACTAGAAAAAGTATAAGGGATCCTACAAATAGAATTTTTAAATCAACATCTGGAGGTGTCACTAGGATTGAATTGAGAAATCTATTAGAAAATTTCAAAACAAATATCCTAAACACCATCAGTTCCCAACTTGATACTATGAAAATTAAAAGAAAAAAAGAGGAAGAAAATGTTGCGTTAGCAATTTTCTTTCATTGGTGTAGGAAGAATCACCCTGAAAAGGAATGCCCCCTTAATGTTTTTGAAATCTGTGGTCTTTGTATAGAGGATCATCCTACTAATGAGTTCCCTTCTCTACCTAGACTCAAGGCCATATTCAAGGGAGGAGGATAAACTGAAACATCTTACCCCCCTAGGAGACCATGGAGACAACAAAACCCCAATATGTTTGTAGACCCAACTACACAATACCCACAACAACAATGGGTTCCTCCCATGTCGTATCCTCAATGGTCGCCACAATAGCCAAAAACCCAACCTTGGCAAAAAGGGTGGAGAGGACCTGTATTTGGGAATGTTCCCTTCTAGCAAACAAAGTTTCCCACCTATCCACAATACCCTTCGAACATTTCCCAGCTGCTCCCAGGAGTTAACCCTCCTTCTCTTCTTCCACCTCCATAGTTGCAACAACAAATTTCACTACCCATGAATCCAAATATGCAACAACAAATGCAATATGAACCTATTCAAAAACCTCCTCGGCCTACCCCTATTCCTGCACAACCTATCCCTAACCCAAATAATAGGTGACACAACCTGTACAAAATGTTGAAGTACAAACCTTCCCCACTTATGTAATAATGCCATCTCCATTCAATGAAATTGAATTAAGATCAGGGAGGGTTGTAAACAAAACAAATACTACTATGGTTATCCAAGAAGAACAAGTATATAATCACACAAATCAAGAAGAAGAAAAAATAGAGGTTCAAATAGTTCAAAGATAAGAACAAATGACTAATCCATTAAATGAAGAAAGAGACACCTCAGTACAACAAGAAATTCCTTGTCCCAACTCCCTTGCAATAGAAACTCCTCAGAAAATAAATCCTCCTTATCCAGAAAGGCTACTTGTAAAGAAATCTGAGGAACCTCTAGGACATAATCTAGAGACTGAACTCAGAAACATATGTGTGAAGATCCCACTACTACATGCCATTAAGGACATACCTATCTATGCCAAAATTGTAAGGGACCTTTGCATTAAAAATCCAGGGAGAAAGAGGAAGGGGCCTCCTATCATACATGTGGTAGGACAGTTGTCAGATTTTATAACATAAATGCCATCTAAGTATAGTGATCCAGGGAACGTAGTGGTAACCTTAGAAATTAATGGTGTTGCCTTACATAACACACTGATTGATCTAGGGGAAGTAATAAATGTGATGTCAGTAAACACTATGAAAACTCTGCAACTAGATCACCTAATACCAACACAAACTTTGTTGGAACTTGTAGACAAATCAGTCATCACCTCATCAGGAAGTTTAGATTATATAACAGTTACTTTGGCCTCTTGGGAATACCCTTTCGATTTCTTAGTAATTCATCCCAAATCCTCCAAACCAGGACACCCAGTACTACTTGGTCAACCTTGGTTGGAAACTGTTGATGCATTTATTAGTTGTCGATCTGGAGAGATGACAATTTCCAACGGCACTCACAGTCAAAAAATTATCCTTTTCCCGCCCACCCAACCAACCACTGAAGTTCCTCTCTGGTTGGAGAATCCCTATGGGGAGGAGGACTGCACTCAACCCTTTTTTATACTTGAACAAGTAAAAGGATTACAAGAGCAAACTGAATATTTTTTTTTAAGTCTATTATTGGTTGATTCAGCATGCATTGAATATCCTCAATCTTTCCCTAACTACACACACATATTTAGCCCCGAATTTCAAGAAATTTGGCACCCTTCCACTTCTACAATAACCACTATTTCACAAATAGAGGAAGCGAAAGAATCAATTGTTCAAGATGTTGAAATCATCCCTAGAAAATCCTTATATATCAATGCTAGCTTAGAAACTATTATCACTCCAAGAAACTCCTTAGGGTTGTAGGCTAAGAATGCTTGGTAACTTAATAAATTTTATAATCAAAGTATGTGTGGAACAATGGGATAACTGAGAAGGCTAAGAAAAGGACAACTTGTTATGCATCTAAATAAACCAATGCTTTGAGAGACCATATATCAGTTACAGTAGATAAAAAGGTGTGAAGAATACCATTCAATATGACCAAGTACAAGAGATGTAGGGTCATACAAGACAGTAAAGAAACATCTAATTCATATTCATGAGCTATACTAGAAGATAACAGTTTTGAATAACTAAGCTGAATAGAATTAAATAACAGAGTAGTGGAGTATATGAAAAGATTGATATATAATAACCAAAGAAGACTGTGATTCATATAATATAACAGAGTCAAAGTACATAGCCAAAGTGTCCAGGATTTAACCCTCTCCTATGACTGAACCCCCCAGGCTTTATAGCCTTTACAAAGCAGTTTCAGATCCTAAAAAGATGGATCAATTATTCTAAAAATAGAAAATAAAACAATATTTACAATAAAATAAGAAAAACCCTCAAGATGAGATCAATCCATATCTAATGATCTCTAAAAATAGTAAAGTGTTGATGTAGTGCAGTCTAGCCTCCCAAGGTTGTTTGATTTGGTCCTCCAAAGCTAAAATTTAAATTTGGTGAAGTGTGCAAAAACCCTGATTTTCTGCCTTTGAAAAAGATACCAAAATCAATTGAAACACCTCTTCTTTCCCTTATCCATCAAAAATAGCGATTGAATTAGACTTGATAATTCAACTACTCTCCATTTGAAGCGGTTTCAAACCATTCAAACTCAAAAAATCCCGATCTGGGCAAAAATTCGGTCATTCTGGCCATGGCAGGCTTTCACCAGCTTATTTACCTAAAAATCCGCTCCTTAGCTGGTGAAAAGTAGAGCTTTCACTAGCTAACTAGCAAAGTTCAAGATGAGTTAGCTGGTGAAACCGCAGATTTTTTTAAAATCAAATTTCTTAGTCGTGGAGACTCTGTTTTACATGCTTGAATAGTCGATCGACATCTAGAAATGCTAATCTTTCCAATGGTTCTTTCAAATTTGTATTTGGAGCTCAGGAAGGTAATCAAAAGTTCCCTGCAAGATTAGGCATCATTTTTTAAAAAATGCCAGTGCATTTTTTATCGCTAACAATTGGCTCCAACTAGGATGGAGACCTCCCTATGAGGTCTCCAAGAACCTGGAAAACCCTGTTCCTTTAGTATTGGGCATGGATTCATTCAGCCTTTACAATTTATCATCTGGCTATTTTCGAAAGTTTGTTGTTATCTTTCCTAATCTTCTTTATCTATAACATGTCTACTTCAAACTCCCCTAGAAATGTTGTTTGCACATCGACATGGCATCTATTGTGGAAATATATTCATTAATAAGAAAAGTGTTGAACGTAGGCAGGATGGTGAGATATGTAACCATGGTTTTGAAAATTCGAGAATAACTCCAACCTTGAAATGAGAGCATTGCAGGCAACTTGAGGTGTTTGACTTTTCATTTTCCAGCAGCTACACAAGATCATCTTCACCTCTAGGATCTTGTAACTACTACCTTAGTGATACTGAATATACATTTTCAGAGTTCAGGCCCAACAAAAGGTTGTGGCCTATTGCTGCTATAAAAATTTCCAAGGACATATGCAGACTCAAGAAAATTTGCTTCCTGAAAAACAACAAAACACTCAACAAGATTTTTAACATTAATAAAAAAAAGGGGTTTCTAAGAACAAGCCCTTCGATATGGAAGTCTTTATGGTTTAACGTCTTCGACTACTGATGTTATGAGATCACTGCAATCTGAAGAAATTCTTGCTCCTCGTGGAACCCTTTGCATATGATCCCATGCTTGATTCGTGGCTCTGCACTCCTGTCTTCTTGAAAATCTGGAACAATTATATTTTGGCTTTTATAAAAACTGGTCTCTCATCCAAATGTATGATCGATTGTTCTGCTTTCCAATGTTTGCATCATGATCTTTGTATTTCATTAATGCCATACAGATTTGCCAATGGTTCTTTAGCTCTGTTTTGTATTTCAACATTAGCCCTTGTACCTGGGTGTACACATCATTTAGGTGCCTCAATAGATTGGTATTTTCTACCCCAAACCAAGATCATTCTAGAATTTGATGAAAGTTGTGTAAGTCTTAGTTGTTAACCTCTGACTGCCATCTCAAAACCCTGCACCATGTATTTCCTCACCAGCACTTTGCTTAGTCAAAAATATAGAGCACAACAATGCAATTACACCTCTTTCACAACCACGAACCTCAAAACTTCCTCCAGTAGTGTGAGGTAATGTGACACTTGAAACAACAAAACATGCTCTGTTTCTAGTATCTTTCTCCAACAAACGAATCCAAATATTTGTCTCTCAATGCTTCATCCCAATCCTTTCTGGAATGAGGTAACACGATCCACATATTTATGCATGTTTTCTTCTGTAACACAAACATTTCTTCCACCAGGAATAACTTATGATCAATGCTTTCACAAGTTTTTCCATGTTCTGCATAAATGTGTTGAATACTATTTGACTTGCGATCCCTCCTTCATATGACTTTCGATTTCATCTTGTGACTTGAGCTCAGGCCTAAGAACTGATCCACATTATATAGATGAGAATTCTTGTATCCTACCCACCATCACGATGAAAGCATCTACTTCGAAATGTGGAACCCACAGCATTGGAAGAACATGGGTTTTTATTGCTGTTATGTGCACGAAATGAGGTCTAAGATTCTGCAATCATCTGTCTTAGCTATAAAATATAACTGAATTAGATTCGATAGATGAAATGTCACAAAATCCACAGACTACTACGTGTTTAATGATAACTGCCCAAAAATTGCGTTTTTCACCACCAAACAAGACTTCAAATGCCAAATGTATCTTTTATCTCCGATAACCATAGTTCCCATATCTTTGAATTTATCTATTAATGACATCCTGAAAGGACCTCAAGGATCTCTTGGAGGTAATTTGATCGCATCCAAAGCTTCAAGCATGCTCTCTTGTCTGCCCACCTCTTCCAAATCCAATCTCGAATTCACCCTTTCGAGCTGATATCACCAAAACTCCCACATTAGATTGTGAAGCATCACTGATCATGTTCGGAACATAGCTTTTGTGTCCCGGAGCATCCAGGATTGTGAATCTTGTCTTGTTAGTTTCAAAATGAGCTATACCAACCTCCATTGTCTTTCCCTTTGCTCGTTCTTCTTCATATTTTTGAATTGTACACTCATCCACCATTTTAGATAGATATAATATTTGCCCGCCAGTTGCTTATTTACCAGGATCAACATGACCAATGAAGACAACATTCATGTGCGGCTTCTCTTTAATCTCTTCTTCTGGTTGTTGAGAATCCTCAAAATGTGCTTGAGGCATCTCTTCATGTTTAATGTCAACTTCTGTATCTTGTTCCATTCCCTTTAATTTCAACGATTTCAAATTAGATTACCTACTCCCTGTACCCTTTTGGAGCATCATTACTCTCACCACGTTCTTGTTTCAATTCTTCACCACAAGTCAGAGATTTTGTATACTTATTATTCCATCGATGACATAGCTCTTACCATTCAATGAAAACTGTGAGCAGATCTTTGAGAGGAATTTATATCTGGCAGTGTTTCCAATGTGCCATGCTCTGAATTTTAAATATTTACAGGTCTAAGCATACTCTCCGTCGCGTTCTCAACCTCCTTTATCTGTTCTCAGGCCACCAAAGACTCAAACTTTGACTGCAAAGTTGCTGGGAAGATGGACGCCCTGTACGGGATTGGATCAGACTCTCTTACTTCCTTTTCGAAACACCCAATGCCATTTATATATAAGTATTTTCATAACCTTATAGCTTAACCTGCCCTGAAAACATTCACAGTCTTTCAGTGTCTATTCCATTGGGATATGGAGTCTCAAATGTTGTCACCAGACCTCTTCAATCTTTATTCAAACCTGGAACATACATTACTGAAAACAAATAATTTCTGCAAATTGAAAAACTAAAAAGAATCTTCCACCATGATTGATGACAAAATCATTCTCTATCTACTCCTACTTCTAACTAGTTACAGTTGGATCATTATGTGACATCATGCTTCCAATGAAGCCATGCTAACATCAAACTAATTACAACAACTCTTTCAATGCAGACCAAAATAAAAGGGGAATTCATAACTTGCAGCAAAATTTGAATTTGCATCATATACTCACAATCATAATCTTCTTTAATTCCGAAAATGGAAATACTAAAATCTTCTGAGAAATATGATTCCATATAAATGGACATTGGATCATAGAAAGAAGAAATAGTTTGACAACCAAACCCAATTATCTCTGCTTGTTGTTCAAGAATTTCTTCAATTTCTAATGTATGTATCTGCTTATAAACAGGTTTCTTCAATTTTGGAAACAACAAAGGGTTGATTTCACTGCTAACCCTTTCTTGATTGATATCTTCTTCATGAAAGATCTCAATTTTTTGTTTATGAGGTGCTGCAAACTGGCAAGAAGACCCAACATTTGCATCTAGGTTAAATCCATCATGTTCAATGTCTTCTATAAACATGGAATGGCTGATTTGAACATGAGGTTGTTTCTTGATGAGAAAAGAAAGAGGCTCTTCAACATAGATTTCATATATGGGTTGATTGCTCAGATCAACATCAGTTGATATAGATATCTTCTCTAGCCCATCTGCATACTCATCAAAAACTGGTGAACAAAAAACTCTTGTATCTTGTAAAGAAAAACATGAAGTTTTCAGCTCCTTTTCAATCATAGCTAGAAACACCTTTTGCATCGATGATGAAATACTCTATGAAACTCTTTTAAAGAATATATGCTAGAAGGAGGTAAATATTGATACCATTCAGGAGCATCTCCTTCTAATGAGAATACAAACATCTTCATGAGAACATCCTCATGATATATATCTAGCTGAACCATGCATTGATGAAATCTGATGAGATGATCTGAAGGATTATCTTCTTTCTTTTCTGCAAATCTTGGAAGGTGATCTCCCCAAAAATCTATAGAAGGAACTGGATTTGGGAAACTAGGAACTGTTGAGTAGTCAAGAGGTGCAAACCTCCAAGACAAAAGAGTTGCAAATGCTTTTGACATTTTATTATTGTGGAGTCACCACTGAATTTATCCTTCATGGAGTCACTAGATAGATGATTACAACTGAAATATGTCCAAGCTTTGTCTATCATCAAAAATGGATCTTGTCGTATCCTAAGGAAGCTGAGCTTCGATCTCCTTTCCCCGATAATGATGCCAATTTGTTATCACTCCAAGAAACTCCAAGAATGATGCCTAATCTTGCAGGGAAATTTTTATTACCTTCCTGAGCTCCAAATGTAGATTTGAAAGCACCATTGGAAAGCTTAGGATTTCTAGATGTCGATCGACTATTCAAGCATGTAAAACGAACTCTCCATGACTGAGAAATTTGATTTTAAAAAAATTTGCACTTTCACCAGCTAACTCGTCTTGAACTTTGCTAGTTAGCTGGTGAAAGCTTTGTTTTTCACTAGCTAAGGAGAATGACCGAATTTTTTCCCAGATCGGGATTTTTTGAGTTTGAGTGGTTTGAAACCGCTTCAAATGGATAGTTGTTGAATTATCAAGTCTGATTCAATGATTATTTTTGATGGATAAGGGAAAGAAGAGGTTTTTCAATTGATACCAAAATCGATTGAAACACCTCTTCTCTCCCTTATCCATCAAAAATATCCATTGAATCAGACTTGATAATTCAACAACTGTCCTTTTAAAGCGGTTTCAAACCATTCAAAGTCAAAAAATCCCGATCTGGGAAAAAATTCGGTCATTCTGGCCATGACAGGCTTTCACCAGCTTATTTACCTAAAAATACGCTCCTTAGCTGGTGAAAAGCAGAGCTTTCACCAACTAACTAGCAAAGTTCAAGACGAGTTAGCTGGTGAAAGCGCAATTTTTTTTAAAATCAAATTTCTCATTCGTGGAGAGTTCATTTTACATGCTTGAATAGTCGATCGACATCTAGAAATCCTAAGCTTTCCAATGGTGCTTTCAAATCTGCATTTGGATCTCAGGAAGGTAATCAAAAGGTCCCTGCAATATTAGGCATCATTCTTTAAAAAATGTCAGTGCATTTTTTATCGCTAACAGAAACAAAACAACAACATAAGTTGATACAAATGATTCAAGGGAAATCTTATGCTTTTGCATGGTATTACTCTGACATGAAAGGGATCCACTCAACACCTGTATGCATCATATCTACACTAACGATCAGATCATACCTGTTAGGAAACCCCAAAGAAGAATGAATCCAACCTTGAAATTAATAGTAAAAGAAGAACTCCAGAAACTCCTACAAACCAATTTCATTTACCCTATATTAGATAGTAAGTGGGTCTCCCCATTAGTTATTGTACCTAAGAAAAACAATAAATGGAGGATTTGTGTGGACTTTCAAGAATTAAACATGGCTACCTATAGAGACTACTTCCCCTTTCCTTTCATAGATTAGGTCTTAGACACTTTGTCTAGGAAGAGATATTTTTCTTTCTTGGATGGGTTTAGTGGTTACAATCAAATCCAAATTTCACTAGAAGATCAGGATAAGACCACATTTACCTACCCCTAGGGGACCTATGCCTATAGGGTTCTTCCTTTTGGTTTATGTAATTCTCCTGCTACCTTTCAAAGGGTTTTCTTGGCTATTTTCTCTGATTTGACCAATGATTGTGTGGAAGTCTACATGGATGACTTCACAATGTATGGGGATGATTTCCAACAAGCATTGGATAATTTGGAGAAATTACTGGTTAGGTGTAAACAGACCAAGCTTTTTCTTAGTCATGAAAAATATAGGATGTTGCTCATGAAAGGAATTGTTCTAGTTCACCACATTTCCGGTACAGGAATAAGGGTGGACCCTGCCAAGATTGACATTATTTCCCAAATCAAGATCCCTAGCTCACAAAAGGAAGTTAGAAGTTTCTTAGGTCACGCTGGCTACTATAGGAGGTTCATTCAAAAATTTACAAACCTAGCTGCCCCCCTATTCAAACTGTTGACAAAAGATGTTGAATTCTATTGGAATGAACAATGTCAAATCTCCTTTGAAATCTTAAAAACAAAGTTGTCAAGTTCCCTTGTTTTGAGAGGACCAAACTAGTCTCTTCCTTTCCATATTTGCACAGATGCCTCAGATACCTCTTTGGGAATTGTCTTAGGAAAAAGGGAAGGGAATATTCCCTATGCTATATACTTTGTCAGCAAGAATCTCTCACCTGCTGAAGTGAACTACACTGTCACAGAAAAACAATTTTTGTCAGTAGTACATGCCATCAACAAATTTAGACACTATATAACAATATACAAAGTTTTTGTGCACACTGACCATTCAACTATCAGATTTTAAATGAACCTATTACAAATGCTAGAGTGACTAGATGGCTATTACTACTTCAAGAATTCAATATCACTATCATTG
Organism: Picea engelmannii; assembly: GCA_009831015.1. NCBI lineage: Eukaryota > Viridiplantae > Streptophyta > Pinopsida > Pinales > Pinaceae > Picea > Picea engelmannii. Next base: position 306,916 of record ML790524.1, on the reverse strand, counting down.
ATAGGCCTGGAAGAGATAATTTGGTTGTTGATTTCTTGTCTAGGATTATTCATGTAGGTGACAGTACTCCAATAGATGATGATTTTCTGGATGAGAAACTATTTTCCATTTCCACTTACACCCCTTGGTATGCAGACATAGCCAAGTATCTTGTAACATGAAAGATGCCTCAAAGTATGTCATCTAGAGAAAAAAAAAGAATTATTCAGCTAACTTCCAATTATATGTGGCATGAGGATTGCTTATACAGAATTGGACCTGATCTAGTAATCAGAAGATGTGTTCAGGAGGAAGAGATGCGAGATATATTAAGAGCTTGTCATGATGGCCCATGTGGAGGCCATTTTGCTGACAAAATGACATCATACAAGATTTTACAATCTGGCTATTACTGGCCAACCATTTTTAAAGATGCAAAGAAATATGTGGCTAGCTGTAATGATTTCCAAAGAATGGGAAAACCTACTTGAGTCGATGAAATGCCTCTCCAAGACCAAGTAGTGATTGAACCTTTTGAAAAATGGGCTTTATATTTTGTAGGACCTATCAACCCCATGTCCCGTAGAAAAAAATACATCTTAGTTTTCACAGATTATAGACTTCCTCTTTTAGGAAATGTTTACTCGTTTTGGGGTACCTCGGGAAATAGTCACTGACCAAGGAACACAATTCACCTCAAATTTGGTCAAGGCTCTTACTGAACAATACAGGATCAAACACAAAAAATCTTCTCCCTATCACCCCCAAGAAAATGGCCAAGTAGAATTGACCAACAAAGTGATAGAATCCATCCTCACTAAGATTGTTCAGTTGCATCACAAAGAATGGGCTGATAGGTAGTCAAAGGCCTTGTGGGTCTATAGGACAGCTTGGAGGAATACAACATTCCATACACCTTATGAGTTGGTGTATGGGAAGCAGGTATTACTTCTGATAGAATTTCAGGTAAAAACCTTCAGATCTTCCATGGAATTAGGAATGGATCTGAATGAAGCTAAAAAATAGAGTCTATTACAATTAAATGATCTTGATGAGATAAGAAAGGATTCTCTACAAAGAACGACCATGATACAAGAACAAAGGACCAAATGGCATGACAAGTACATCAAAAAGAAGTCCTTTTAGTCCGATGATTGGGCCCTCCGATATGATAGTAGATTCAAAAATTTTAAGGGTAAATTTTTTACTAGATGGTTGGGACCCTATGAGGTGGATATAGTTTATGACAATGGTTCAGTGAGGATAAAGACTATTGATGAGAATCGGACTTCCTTTGTCGTAAATGGGAATCGGATGAAATTTTATCATAAGCCTCTATCAAAAGAGGATTTTTTCAAAAATTGATCCAGGTAGATATCGGTGGCCACCCACCTTTTATGTCTGGCTCAAAACAGTTTTCTGGCAAATTTGGCAATTTACTATTTTTAGCAGTTTTTAACTTCTAGGGCCATTTTGAGTGCCCAAATGAAGGATTTTAGAGATATAGGTTCTCAATGATATCTGAAAGCATGATTGATCCCCCAAAATGAATCTCCTCGATGATAACTTTCCAATGAGCTATCATACTCCTAAAACGGAGATCATATGCAAAAGTTACGACCCCGGGAAGTTGATGTACTAACTTACCCAAACGGGGCCCACATGACTTTTGGCACTTCATCTCCCAGGGTTAGGTTTTTGTATGTCTAGGACTTTTGGCATTCCTATTTATTGTAAAAATTCCTTCAGAGCCTCATTGTAATCATCTTCTTGCGAATGCGAGTAGCCGTCACATCTCTTCTCAAAGATAAGCTGCCACCATTCTAGCGAGCCTTTCACTCTATATTTTTACAGTCTTTGTACATTGCTTTCATTAATAGAAATTGTGTATTACTGTATATATATGATTATGGTTTCATCTCTGATACATTTATGTTATATTATTGAATACCTGTGATATCTCTGTTCATTTGTTTATTATATCTCCGATCTCATTTCGTGCCCAAAATAATCCGGATCACTGGTATCAAAGCAGGTTGTTCTTGGTCATTTTTTTCAGTGCATGTCCCCAACGAGGTTTGAGTATAGAAATTTGGGTCTCAATCTTGTATCTCTTGAGGAAAATTGATCTCGCACACATAAGAAACTCTCAATGGTGAAAGAAAATAAAAAAGACGGAGCAGACGATCCTATCAGTACGTTGCTTGAGCAAGCTCTCATGTGACAGAGGGACGAAATGATGGAGAATTTTTCCCACATCCTTCAATGCCTGCCGATAGAAATAGGCACATCTTCATCAAGTAGCCACTTTGGAGGCACCTCGTCTTTCAAGGTACAAGTTAATTTTGATATTCCTATATTTGAAGGACAGATAGATGCAGAACCCCTAGACAAATGGTTGAAACTTCTAGAAGGTTATTTCTTTGTTCACAAATTTTTCGACAAAGAAAAGATCACCTTCACACTCCTTAAAGCTCTCCCCCATGTCAAACATTTGTGGGAAACTTATTGGGAGAAGAGTTCCACAGAGGAGTCTGAAATATATGGGGCCAATCCCACTTGGGAGTTTTTTGTGGATGTTGTAAAGGAACAATATTACCCTATTAGCAACTATGAGGACCAGTACATGAGATGGACCACACTGTGGCAGGAGAGGGGCCAAGCAGTTCCGGAGTTCACCAATACCTTCCATACCTTGCACACCAAGCTGGGTTTCAAAGACTCCGAATGACATTTGGTTCTAAAATACCGTGGGGCTCTACACAGATACATCCAAACTAAAATGGATTTTCTGGACATCTCATCACTCAGTGTTTCCTATCAATATGCTATTAAAATCGAGAAGAAATTTAAGCACTAGAACAAATGGGATTTTGGTTCTACAAATCCACAACAACCAAAGTATGACAAAGACATCCCTAACAAACAATATCTCGACAACCAGTCCAAGCCACATGAAAAGAAGGGTCACGAGAAGACAAAGAAGGACATAAAAAAATGGTGCGATTTCCACAAAATCCCCTAGCACAACACCGATGAATGTCACTCAAAACAGTCATTGGTGGCTGAGATCAAAGACAAGGAGCCGAACCCTGATTCAGAATCTGATTCTGAAAAATACTGGTAAAGGACAGATCATTGACGCAGACCCCATTGCTATTGTCGCTACCGCAACAATTCAACCAGAAGAACCAACAGATCCTGAAGAGGGGGAGCACCTTTTTCATTCACATATGTGGGTGAAGGGTACCCCACTGCATTTTATTGTTGATAGAAGAAGCTAGAAAAACATCATCTTAGTAGAGGTCATCAAACAGTTGGGATTGTCGACAACACCACACCCGCAACCATACAACATTGGGTGGCTTTGCCAAGGAAAAGATCTTCATGTCAGCCAGCAATGTCGATTGTCATATGGCATCCAACCCTTCCAGGATGATGTATTATGTGATTTTTCCCCACTAGATGTCTATGATAGTCTCTTGGGCCAACCATATATGTGGAAGCGCCACACTGTTTATGAGTCTCGACCTCGTAGTGTCATTGTTTCTCTGGGGGGTCATCTCTACAGAATACTAGAGGTAGTTTTGACTATTGTTCCATCTAAAAAGTGCCGCAAGGTAGTATCTCAAACTGCAAAATTCATCTTATTTACAATCTATTTAAAAGGGGAACATAAGGACACTGCAACCACTACAGCTTCACCCCAAGCACCTTCTATCCAATAGAAGAAGGTCGAAAAGGTTACAAAAAAGTGAAAAGATTCCTTCTACACATCATCCTCTCATGTATCCCGACTTGTTGAATAGCCTCAACCTCAACAGGTTCATGACAGACTTCCACAAACTAAGCAGCATGACGTCTCTAGCAAGGCAAGTAGCTCACCAAGATATAGATTCAACAAACGCTTTTCCCTCTCTCTCAGGAACTCAACGCAATGGAGAACATTGCTTCCTAAGGAGGGAGGATTGATCTAGATGGATATTGGTGGCCGCCCACCTTTTTCGACTGGCTCAAAATACTTTTTTGACAAATTTGGCAATTTACTATTTTTAGTAGTTTTTAACTTTCAGGGCCATTTTGAGGGCCCTGTTAGCACTTGGTAAATTTCCTTGAGGTTGAAAAAGAAGAAATTTACTAAGGTAACCTTAACCAACCGATTTTAGAGCTGGGATCTAGCCCTTCCAGCTCCAGAGAGGGATCTCTCTGTATGATTTAGCTTTGTTTATTTTCTGATATTAGGCTAGTTAAAGAAATTGTTGGTTTTTGTTGTAAAAGGTTTGTAAAGTTGGTTGAGACAAACTACACATCCATTGGGCTATGGGGTCTGTTTTAAATCAAATCTGAGAAATAACCAGAAACGCCAAAGAAGTTTTCCACAGGGCGAGGTAATACATGCACTGGATCTTTAATATTCAAAATGATGAATAGAAGAATAGATGAGGAAAATAACTTCAATTAACAAGCAGTTAAGAATTTCTTAATTGATGATATTTAGAAGATAAACATTTAAATCTCTATAATCAGAAACAAGGTATAAGAGATAAATCCTGTAACATAATGCTATTCGTAGAGATTAGATTTATGCAACAAAATGAAATATGGAGAAAGAAAACATTAACTCAGAGAATCACATCACCAGTGAACATACGCAAGAATCCTGTAAAATGCCTCTTCTTTATTAAAGGTGGATCTCTTCAAAAATGGTACAGCTCGATAGCAATCGGGTGTGCAAATCAACAACCCTCAATACATTGGAAAATGATCTATTTATAAGACAAAATACATACGCTCCTGTCATAACTGATCAGGACGTGCTCATACTATTTTTAGACTAACTATCTTAACTAACCAAAACTGTTTTGATGACTCATTACAACTGTATACTGAATTTCAGGGGTAGGCCATTGGCGAGGTGTCTCCGCAACCTCTGCTGATAGGACAGCTGACTGGAAGTGAAAACTTATCTACTAATCTAGTAGATCACACAGTTCTTCCCATCTGATATGACCTGGAACTGTGATTTTAAGCAATCTCTGGTACACTTCGTCCATGTCTGTGTACTTAGCAAATGTAGGCTTGATGACGAAAAATGTGCTTAATTTCATGTTGGATACTGATATCCAACTGCAAAGCATCCATGAAGGGTCTTCCTGTGATATTTTCCTGTATTCCTGCGAACTTAGAACTGTCCTTGGACACTTCGATCAACCTTTTCTTATAATCCAGGAGCGTCATCAATTTGTCATTTATGACCTTCATGCCAGGCAGGCCTTTCCTTTGCAGAGCATCTATCTTGTGGAATAACTTCTGCACTCCTTGATCCATGACTTGGATCTTCTCCTCTAGCTGAAGCATGAGACCTCTTTTGGTCAGAACTCTTTTCACTTCCAATATGGTTTTCGTCCTGTCTTCAATTTTCAACTCCTCGAGTTCCTCCCGGGTCTTAGAATTTAGGAACCTTATGATTTCATTATCTTGGGCTGGCATGTCGGCCAGTTCAGTTCTGATTTTCTCCACAGCCTGTTTTCTCCTCTCGAGCAACTCGTTCTGTTCAAACATGATTTGAACCATAGGCCAGATCTCATTAATGGACTTAGATATATCCGTCCACACAGGTTCTTTAACTTCGGCCAAGGTCTTTCCGGCCAATGTCTATTTTTGGAGCTACTACAGCTCCCTCCTGATCTACTCGTTCAGCTACTTCTCCTTTGACAGACTCATCTGAAAGGAAGTCTTCAGCTCCTAGAGATTTTCCAATTCTTTCTTAAGCCTGCTGATTTCCGACTCTTGCAGGTTCATTCTTTCCATAGACTTGGCCAGGTCTGTAGCTCCTTCTGGAAGGGGAAATGTTGTTGCAGATGGAATGACTGTCACCGTTGGTGTTTCGATTTGGATAGCACTCAACGGAATTCCTTCCATTGGCTTTGCCTGCTCTTTCTCCTTGAGAAGTCTCTCCACCTCTGCTTCCATCTCCTTTAACTGCGCATTCTGTTCTAGGAGTAATTTCAGCAGTTCATCCTTTTTGCCTTCCCTTTCAGCTATTTCTTTCATCTGTGGGTCCTCTGTTGGAGGGAGCTTCAGCTGTTTTCTCAAAGAGGCTATGTCAGCATTTTTCTTTTTGATCATCTCCTCAGCAGCCTTGACGTTCGCCGAGTCATAACCGATCTTGAGGACCAGTTCCTCCAATGTCTTTATCCTATTGTCCTCAGCGAAGGAATACATCTTCTCTAGCTTCAGTTGGGTCTGGGAATTTCTCAAAGCTATCCGAAACTTTGATGTAGAAGTTGTAACGCGGGCTAAAATGTGGGAAATCATTTCCCCAGTCTGCTTATGCAGATCCATCTGATCTGCCAGATGCACATCTTTTTCTTAGAACTGAAACGTGACCCTCTTGTAATCAGATATCACCTTTGGATCAGGCACTTGTGCTTGGAGGAACGCCATATGCATCCTACCCTTCTCTGTATCAAATGCTGAAAGAAGTCTATGCTGAGCCGTGGATGACTGCTTCTGGAACTGTGCATAAGTGCTGCTGGTGAGCGACTGGTTCTTCTTTTTGATCGTGTCATATTTTTCAAAAATTCCTAGCTTGGGCCCAGTCTTTCTTGGTGGAGTATCCAAGGGAGAATCTGAGGATTTTAATTCTTTTGTCCCATCCTTATGCTGACTGGAACCGAAAGGAAAACTGATTTGCTTAGCCCCAGTGGTGGTCACCGTGGTGGGTGTGATCTCTTGCTCCACTGTCGTTCCTGTCGCTGGAACGATCCTCGGCTTTTTGGTGTGCAATTTAAATTCCTCCAATGACAGCTCTGTTACCGGGGAAGATGATTCTTGTCGGGGCCTCTTTTCCTTGGGATTCTGAGGAGTGGTCTTGGGTGGTGCGCTTGTTGAAGTTACCTTCCTTTCCATTATGAGAGTTGGTTCCACGTCCACCAATGTATCGGGCTCCCATTCTGTTTGATTACCAAATCTTTCGATTTCCAGCCTGGGCTCATGTGCATATGGGACATTCTTATTCTTGACTCTCATCTCAGAAATGATGCCACAAGGATCATAATGCCAGGTGAAACTTGTCGAGAATTTCATTTCCCTCAACAGTTTGTCTACTTCATCACCTGCACCCCTACTATTGCAGATGAAAGAGCCTATCTACCCTTTAATCCGCAATTGTTGCTTCTTTTTAAGAGAAACAAAGTGAATATCATCAAAATTCATAATTTGTCTAATGTATTCCAGTGAAAAAATCCGTACTTGTATGTATCTGGGAAGCTTGTACGGTGCCAGTTCGCACCCAAAAACTCGGATCTCGGAGTGTTTCTGATACAAGTACCAGTCTCCTGTCTTCGCATTGTCCGAGAGGTGTAGAACTCTCCGGACTTCGTCATTTATCGGTGGCTCAGGCATGCCACTCAACATACTTACCACTGGGTGGTAAAACTGATCAATGAACGTTGTGAAGTCGTATTAGATGGAATTGTGTTTTAGGAGAGACGTCCACGCTATGACTGGCTATGGCCTCCCGTCAGCATCCATCTTCTACATGGAGAAATTGAACTTGTCTGCTTGGAAGTAGATGAACATGTAATCCAGAATGGATGAATACCTGAACATACCCTCTGTGGCGAAATTAACAAATTGTTCATGGATGTTGTTGGCTAGGAAAGTGTTGTAATCAAACTGCGTGGTCGGCTGTTCGTCATTTGAGAAAATAGATAGAAAACCCAGGATGGGTTCGTCTACCCATTTATCGGAATAATACCCAAGCAGGGCACACAGGGCAAAAATAATTTGATTTCCTTTGGTGGAAAACAAAGAAGAAGGGTATGGGGGGTTGGTGGACGGGAGCGGAGCGGAAGTGGGGAGGAAAAGCTCAACTATCTGAGATCTTTGTGGGAAGGTCATATTTTGATAAAGCTCGGTGAGGATTTCTAGGTTGAGAGGGGACACAGATTCTGGGCGGGTTATCTGCATCATCTGGTCAATATCCTCTGGGGTGATGAAGAAGAGGACGTTGCCCGAAGAAGAAATAATGGCTTTCTGGTCTGGGACGTAGTGGGCTTGGCACTTCAGTGAAAATTCTGGGAAATGGTGGAATTGGGGGAACAGATATAGGGGCAAATTGGACTCCCAGAGCCCGATCTCATCACTCTGGTCCAGGAAGACCTCGCGGAGCCATGACTGCAGATCGGAGAAGTTGAAACTACATATAGTGTCTGCTATCAATCGGTCCTTATCAACCAGTGGAGTTTTATCCAGGTCCACCGGAGGAGGAACGAACAGATTCTCTTCCTCTTCCGTTTGCTTTGTTTTAGATGCCATCTCAGCAACTGTACCTACAACAAACAACGTTAGTGGGGTCTACTGGTGGTGGAGGAAAACGACGGGGAAGCAATGGGAAGACGATAGATACGTTCTCTGGTGTGATGGATGGTTCTGGCATGAGGGATGAATAAAGAGTGCAAATGGGCACAACGATGTTTTTATTCAAAACTGGGTCGGTCGGATGCGGGAAAACGGTCAGCATGACAATGGAAATATTATCCCATTATTAATGGACAATGGGCCACTTGGGGTGATATGGCAGGTGACGATGACCAGAGTATACGGACGACTGACGTGGAGGTTGGTGATTGGTTGTGAAAGTCGCCAAAGGGGGTTGTTCACGAGTGAAGGGAGTTATGGGACTAACAACTTGGACTGACGGAGGTTATGGAAGTGACCCGACCCCAGTAGCCAGTGGGTCGAGTGGGCCTAGTGGAGGATGATGTCCAGGGGGCGTATGGGAGTCAGATAGCATGTGGGGGATGTGACCTCTGGACCATTAGAACAATGCCACCTGTGATCGAGGGGCTCGCCAAAGGAATATTCATTCCGTACCCCCCCCCTTTGGCTAAAAACAGAACATCCGGGGGGGTCTAGAATCAGTCATGAGCCGTTGATCTGCACGCTTGTTTTAAGGCCGTCCAGATCTGCGCACTCTTTATTAACAATTCCGGACCCCCCCCCCCCNAGAATCCAATGTGGATCGTCGATTTGGGCGCTCCATTTAGAACCGTTCAGATCCGCGCCTGCGTTATAACCAATTCTGGACCCCCCCCTCCGTTAAAGTCAAAATGGAGGGGGGGGTCCAGAATCAAATGTGAGCCGTAGATTTACGCGCCCTGTTCTGGACCGTTCAGATTTGCATAAGTATTACCATCGATTTCGGACCCCCCCCTTGGGTTAAAAGTAGAACACTAAGGGGGGTCTGGAATGCTCCGTGAACCGACAATCTAAGCGATGAGATCTGGACCACTGGAAAAAGACCGAAACATATGTCAAGGGAGGAAAAACCATGCGTAGGAAAACTTAGGATTAGTGCTTTTTCATGGGTTTTTTCGGATTTTCTCACACACACCACCAAGGGACTTTATTCCAACTATCCTAAGGCAAGGAAAGACTTGAGGTAGCACTTTCTTTGGGAGGGTTTTAGTTAGGCAAGGCAAGCCAAGCAATTAGTCTACACTGTAACCTACTTCACAAGAAGAAAAACCCAGATTAGACTGTTGGGCTAAGGTATTATTTTTCCTAAGGGCTATCTGATCAGGATTAGAGGGTCTGATCAGATGTATTCACTAATTCTAACCTAGGGTCTATCTGATCAGGATTAGAGGGTCTGATCAGATGTATTCACTAACCTATCAACATTGGAAGTTTAAAAGAACTTGGTCATGTTTGAAAGGTATGACCAAGTCACTGTTATTGCATGGGGATTTTTATTTCAATCTTTTTCCCTCTTTTCTTTTTCTTTTCTCTTTTTCTTTTCTTTTTTTTTTGCAAAAATGAAAAATGGATTTCCAATAAGAACACTAGATACAGATAATATCAACAATATCCAATTCATAAGTTGATTCCCACATTTTATGGGGTGATAACAACGGCTCCACCTGGGGATGGTACTTTCCCTGTTAAGTGCCAAGAATCCAGTTCCCTGTCATTCCGAGCCTATCTGTCTAGTAGCCTTAGTTGGTCTCATTCTTAGGAAAGTTTTTTGAAAAACAGTGACCAACAGCTTAGGGCCTTCTCTTCGGGCTTTAACCAACTGACCAATGTTCCTCACTTCAGAAAATGCAAGTAAAGACAGAAAATTAAATCCGGTATGTGCAATGGGGAGTGAGTTCTTCCAATCTCTTACTGAGGAGGGATATAATGTTTCAACATTCTTCCATTCACAGGTGCTCCTGGCAGATCTGATCCATTAGCGTTGTTTAGTAAAAAGGTGTTTTTTCCTCTGAAAGCTTGTATCTTGTAGGGTCCTGTCCACAGATGGTCAAATTTCTCGTGCTTCCCTTTGTCCTCGTTCTTGGCATCCCATCTCAATACTAGGTCCCCCAACTCGAAGTCATCCTCCTTGGTTCTTTTATCAAATATCTTCTTAATGTTATCCTGGATGACTTGAGTTTTGTTGAAAACATCCTCTCTTGTCTGCTGCAAATGAATCATTTGATTGATTCGTCTCTGGGAGTCATTTGGATCAACTTGTATTTCTTGAAGTAACTTCATGACAGGGACCCCCAAAGAAGTCGGGAAAATGGCCTCAGTACCATAGACCAAATGGTATGGTGACATACCAATAGACCTCTTGGTGGTCAGTCTATCTGCCCATAAAGCAAATACCAACTTATCATGCCATGATTTTTTATTCTCCTGCAGTGTTTTCTTGATGATATTCACCAAAGTCTTGTTTGATGATTCCGCCAACCCGTTCCTCTGAGGGTAGTAGGCTGTGGAATGCCCCAAGCTAATGTGGTAACGGCTGCAGAAGTCAATAAGTTTCTTCGACCGAAAGGCAGCTGCATTATTAGTAATGATCTTTCTAGGACAACCAAAATGGGATAAAATATTGTTTTCAAGAAACTTGATAATTACAGAGTCAGTGGCTTGCCTACTAGGTACGGCCTCAATCCATTTGGTAAAATAATCGGTAGCAGTAAGGATCCACCTATGTTGGCCTGAAGATGGGGGGTGTATCTCTCCAATGAAATCAAGTCCCCACTGCTGGAAAGGCGCCTCAACTGAAACTGGTTTAAGAGGTAGAGTTAGGAGCTTCCTTTTACCCTCGAATAGATGGCACTGATGACAGGCTGTTACTTTCTGATGTACATCTGCAAACAGGGTGGGCCAGTAAAATCTAGCTCTGAGTATTTTGTTGGCTGTAGCTTTCCAGTTTAAATGGCCACCACATTCACCTGCATGAAACTCCTGCGAGACTTTGTCAGCTTCATCTTTCAGTGAAAAATTTAGAAGAATACCTGCAGGATCTTTCCAATACAAATTTCCTTCTAGAATGAAGAATTTCAAAGCTTTCAACTTTAAAAATCTAGCTTTAGTTTTAGTTAAACCAGGGGGAGCTTGTAAATTTTGTAAAAAAAAAATAAGGTCTGCGTACCATGGGGAGTTTAGAAAAACCTCTTTAAAGTTTGGAGTCGCCATCTCACCCTGTTCAACCGCCATGTCTAGAAAATTAATGTCGAGAGCCTGAAAGTTAGATTCAGCCATCAATTTGGCAAGGCCTTGGCCTTTGATCAATTTTGTGGGCTTAATTTCAATGTCGTATTCTAGAATAACTGCAATCCACTTTCCCCTTCTCCCATC
>ML790524.1:231130-294750 GCA_009831015.1 Picea engelmannii | reverse complement strand
AGTTTGCCTTCTTCTAACCCAAAGAGGCATTTCTTGGGATTTAAATAAATCCTGAACCTTCTACACTTTTCGAAAACTCGTCTAAGGTGCCGCAGGTGTTCATCATCGGATTGGGAGAATACTGTCACATCATCCAGATAAATGACGATAAACTTAACTGACTCTTCTATGAAGGCGATGTCCATCGCCCTCTGGAAGGTGGCTCCTGTGTTCATCAGACCAAAAGGCATCTTCACATACATGAAAATGCCCCATGGAGTGGTGAAAGTGGTTTTTTCCTGATCGTCTGGGTGAACTAGGACCTGGTGTTAGCCTGAGAAACCATCTAACAGAGAAATTCGACTAGACCCGACCACTCTTTGCAGGAGGTGATCCATTTTAGGAAGGGGGTAGTTATCCTTCAAGGATGCTTTATTCAAATTCCGAAAATCTATACAGAGTCGGATTTCCCTTGTTTTCTTGCGAGTAGGGACTAAATTAGAAACCCAATTAGAGAAATGGAGTGGGACTATGATCTTGGCATCATACATTTTCTTAATCTCTTTTTCTATCAAGGGGAGCAACTTGGGATTTATTCTCCTAATTTTCTGCCTGAATGGTTTCTGGTCTTCCTTTATGGGAATCCTGTGTTGTATAATGCTGGTGTCATAGGCTCTCAAATATGCAAAAATGTCAGAATATTCTTTGAATAACTCAATGTATTTAAGATTTTGTTCTGGGGGTAAATATTTGGACAATTTAACCATCTTAGGTTTCTGTTCAGTTCCTATATTACAGTCTTCTACCTCTTCCCCATGGGCTTCTATTTTGGGCTTCTTAGCTACGTCATCATTGTCAAACAGATCTTCTAAAGGGACGAGGCCTCTAGGTAAAATATTGCTCTTTAGTTGCAAAACTTCGGCCTCCAGTTCGTTGTCTCCTGACTCTCGTACATCTATCGTATCCTTTGTATCTACAGTATTTACAGTATTAACACTATCTATTTCTAACTCAGAATTATTTACATTTTCATTTTCATTTTCTACATCTATGTTTGTACATTCAAAATCGTTCTTTCATTGCAGAAAATCCTCTATCTGATCATCATTTCCAAACACTTGCCAGTACCTGATATTATCGGGCACTATTGGTCTGCACTTCACTTCCATCGTGTATGGGGGAGTTTGTCGGAAAGGGATCTTCCAAGAAGCAGTAGACGTAGCTAATCCGTCCGCCAGAATATTCTGTCCTCTTGGCATGCCCTGCAAGTCCACCTCATTAAAACACTTCAAAGCATCGAGAGAAGCATTCCTGTATGCTCTAAGGCATGGATGTTTAGCAGCATATTCACCTTTAATTTCTTTAATAACCAATTCAGAATCACCCCTTACCATTATTTTTTGAGCACCCACCTTTTTCAACAGCTTCAGTCCTAGCATTAAAGATTCGTACTCAGCAACATTGTTAGTGCAATGGAAATTTAACTTATAGGAATGATTTTCTGAATACCTTTTTTGATGATTATGCAACCAGACACTAGCTCCTACCCCTTCTTTACTCATGGCTCCATCAAAATCCATACTCCAGAAATCGGCAGGGAACTCTTCAGTGATTACATTGTTCGTCTTAGTTGCCTCGCCATTTTCTGGCCGTTCGCCTTGACTGGATACCTCTTCCATCAGTTGTTTGTCTGGCTCTTCGGTATTCCCATCGTTGTACAGGATGAACGAATATAGGTCTGAGTGAGCAGAGTAAAGGGGGGTAGTTGTGAGGTTTCTCTTGACTGCTGACCATATACTTCATCAACGTCTCTCTGTATAACCTCCTCTGTTGTCCAAACACTGGGATTGTGGCGTAAGACATATCCAGCTGTAAGGTCCCTTTCAATTTAGCTCCCCAAGATCAGGATAACAACATACCATATTTTGGCAGGATGTCGGCAACTACCATGTCCATCACCATGCTTTTTGAAGGGATCTGAACCAGGGTTATGCAGAGATATTTAATCAAACCAATACATTTGACTTTGCTGGAGTCAAACGAGTGCAGATATTTGTAAGGTCGTGTGACCTCCAATCCCATTTTTTCCATTACCACCTTAGGCATTAGATTATGTGAGGCACCTGAATCCAACATGGCGTTGTGCAAAATCAAATCATGTATATTCAAACTGATGTAAAAGGGAGCTACATCGTCGGTATCGTCTCGACCATCCACTTCAGGTCCGAAGAGGAGTTCGGGATGATCGTCTGCAAGGTACACCGTATCTGAGTGAGTCACTGATCCAATAGTTAAGGCCTTGGTGCCTATGTCAGGTTCAATGGCTAATGCTTTTAGTACCTGCGAACGATAACCGCCTCTGCGTATCAACTCTATCAGTGGGACAGGAATTTTAATTTTGGCCAATTCTGCCTCCAAGCTAAAAGGTGCAAGTGTTCGGGTCTGACTCGTTGGTTCTGGTTGGTCCCCCATATTCCTCTGGTCAGAAGTACTAGGCAGATTAGCAGGTGAGACTATGGGCTGTGCCGGTCTTTTCAGTATAATGAGGTTTTTCTTCATCGGAGCATCAGTTCTACCTTTCTCGGGAGACTTTTCTGCAGTGCTCTTCTCAAGACTCTTCTCAGTCTCAAACATTTTCTGTGTTCCAGACGTCCTTTTCGAGGAATTTCCTTCAGCCTTCTTACTTCACAGATCGTATTGGCGGTGCACCTCCAAAATATCGTTTTCATTGGCCTGTTGTCTTGCTTCCTCGACCTCCTCACTTACCTTTGTTTGATTTAGAAGAAAGAGTTCCTTCTGTTCTCGAGTGAGGAAAATGGCCTCATTATCATGAATACCCATGAGGTTGATATGAGTGTCCTCCAGTTCTTCATTTACTTCCCCCCCATCATCAACATAGTTTTCCTACAAGGGAGGTCTGATTAGCTGATCAGGGCCTCTCTGATCTCTTTGGTCCCTTTGATCCCTAGGATCCCTGGGATCTCTTTGCCTGATCTGCGGGGGGTTTCTTCTAAAGTTGGGGTTTCGAATCTGAGAAAGAGGTGTGTTGTCCCTGGGAGGGTTTCTGTCGGACAAATTTATTCTTTCCATCATTAATTCCATTGATCAGGCCAAAGAATCCAGCTTGGAATCTATGGTTGACGTGGAAGGTTCTTCTTTGATAGTGACCCTTCTTTCTGACCTTTGTCGGGCCCATTTCACCAACAGATTTGCCTCCACACTAATAGCACATTTCTGCATGTCTTCAAGGGTGGTGGCATTTCTTTCTCTCAATTGGTAAGACATGTCAGCATCGAACCCATCAGGAAATTTAATCAATGCCAAACCTGGGGGAGGCTTGATTTCATTCGGGATGGAATTATACAAGTTGTTAAAATGGGTGCAATAGTCTTGGACCGTCTCACCTTGATTTCTCTTTATGTTCTCGTACTCTGACAGTATTTGGAGAGGGTTTTTCTTTACCTGCCATCTGTCGAGGAAACTTCTTTGGAACGCGACAAGGTCAGTGATTGATGCTGCGGGTAAGACTTTAAACCACTTTTTGGCGTCCCCTGTCAGACTCTGGGTGAAAAGTCTCATTTGAACGTTGACTTCGTCAACTTCTTGTAAATCCAAGTAGTCTTTCATTTTATCTACATGTTGTTGTGCGCTTAACGTTCCGTTTGCATCAAACTGTGGCAGTCTAGTCTGGTAGTCTTAGGGCATGGCATGCAGAGGTGCAGCCAACACCAAAGGTGCATATCTAGCTGCCATGATGGGAGGAGGAGGCGGAACGATGACTGGGGTGGTAGGAGAGGTAGCAACTGAAGACGAGGGTGACGAAGGACTGGGTGGGGCTGAGGTATTGATTCGTAGCTTAGTAGTAGGAGACAAGACTTCAGGGGTTCGAGGTTGCACCACAGTCGGGTCGAAGATGAGCTTAGACACAAAGGTTTCAGACTGAGCTCTAGCCAAGTTTCGTAACAAAAAAGGCTCAAGATCAAGGCTTTGCGAGCTATCTGGTTCTTCAGAAAAGGAAAGAGACCTGTTCTTTGGAGTACTACTCGCTGAACCGGAAACGAAGGTCTTTCGCCTCAATAATTGCTCGGGGTTATCTAACGCTGTAGGGGGTTCTGGGTCTGGATGAGATCGAATGTGGACTTTCTTGGGAGCCAAAACTCTTTTTTGGGTTTCAACATTCTTCCATTCACAGGTGCTCCTGGCAGATCTGATCCATTAGCGTTGTTTAGTAAAAAGGTGTTTTTTCCTCTGAAAGCTTGTATCTTGTAGGGTCATGTCCACAGATGGTCAAATTTCCCGTGCTTCCCTTTGTCCTCGTTCTTGGCATCCCATCTCAATACTAGGTCCCCCAGCTCGAAGTCATCCTCCTTGGTTCTTTTATCAAAGATCTTCTTAATGTTATCCTGGATGACTTGAGTTTTGTTGAAAACATCCTCTCTTGTCTGCTGCAAATGAATCATTTGATTGATTCGTCTCTGGGAGTCATTTGGATCAACTTGTATTTCTTGAAGTAACTTCATGACAGGGACCCCCAAAGAAGTCGGGAAAATGGCCTCAGTACCATAGACCAAATGGTATGGTGACATACCAATAGACCTCTTGGTGGTCAGTCTATCTGCCCATAAAGCAAATACCAACTTATCATGCCATGATTTTTTATTCTCCTGCAGTGTTTTCTTGATGATATTCACCAAAGTCTTGTTTGATGATTCCGCCAACCCGTTCCTCTGAGGGTAGTAGGCTGTGGAATGCCCCAAGCTAATGTGGTAACGGCTGCAGAAGTCAATAAGTTTCTTCGACCGAAAGGCAGCTGCATTATTAGTAATGATCTTTCTAGGACAACCAAAATGGGATAAAATATTGTTTTCAAGAAACTTGATAATTACAGAGTCAGTGGCTTGCCTACTAGGTACGGCCTCAATCCATTTGGTAAAATAATCGGTAGCAGTAAGGATCCACCTATGTTGGCCTGAAGATGGGGGGTGTATCTCTCCAATGAAATCAAGTCCCCACTGCTGGAAAGGCGCCTCAACTGAAACTGGTTTAAGAGGTAGAGTTAGGAGCTTCCTTTTACCCTCGAATAGATGGCACTGATGACAGGCTGTTACTTTCTGATGTACATCTGCAAACAGGGTGGGCCAGTAAAATCTAGCTCTGAGTATTTTGTTGGCTGTAGCTTTCCAGTTTAAATGGCCACCACATTCACCTGCATGAAACTCCTGCGAGACTTTGTCAGCTTCATCTTTCAGTGAAAAATTTAGAAGAATACCTGCAGGATCTTTCCAATACAAATTTCCTTCTAGAATGAAGAATTTCAAAGCTTTCAACTTTAAAAATCTAGCTTTAGTTTTAGTTAAACCAGGGGGAGCTTGTAAATTTTGTAAAAAAAAAATAAGGTCTGCGTACCATGGGGAGTTTAGAAAAACCTCTTTAAAGTTTGGAGTCGCCATCTCACCCTGTTCAACCGCCATGTCTAGAAAATTAATGTCGAGAGCCTGAAAGTTAGATTCAGCCATCAATTTGGCAAGGCCTTGGCCTTTGATCAATTTTGTGGGCTTAATTTCAATGTCGTATTCTAGAATAACTGCAATCCACTTTCCCCTTCTCCCATCTGGGTTGTCTTATGTCAAGATATCCTTTACTACCGCATTTGGAACATAGGCTATGACATGTGAATGGAGAATATAGACCCTGAAGTCCTTTATAGCCTTTACCAAAGTGAAAGCCTGTTTCTCCATGATATTATAGTTCAATGCAACATCTCTTAGGGATTTACTGAAGAAAGCAATGGGTTGTTCATACCCTTCACTATTCTTCTACAGTAATACAGCTGCAATTGTATGTTCCGAGGCAAAAGAGAAAAGATAGAAATCTTTAGTGAAATTAGGACTAATCAAAACTGGGGCTTCTGTGAGTGCTCTCTTTACCTGTTCGAAGGACTGTCTGGACTCAGGATCCCATTTTATTTTGGCATCCTTCTTGAGCATGTTCGTGATGTTTCGGAGGAGTTCGGCCAGATTAGGAATGAATATTCGAAGAAAGTTGATTTGTCCTATAAAAGACTGAAGTTCTTTTAGATTCCTTGGGTGTTCTAACTTTAGTATGGCTTCTATTCTGCTGGGATCAATTCTGATTCCTTCCTTAGAGATGATGTGTCCCAGTAGTTTGCCTTCTTCTAACCCAAAGAGGCATTTCTTGGGATTTAAATAAATCCTGAACCTTCTACACTTTTCGAAAACTCGTCTAAGGTGCCGCAGGTGTTCATCATCGGATTGGGAGAATACTGTCACATCATCCAGATAAATGACGATAAACTTAACTGACTCTTCTATGAAGGCGATGTCCATCGCCCTCTGGAAGGTGGCTCCTGTGTTCATCAGACCAAAAGGCATCTTCACATACATGAAAATGCCCCATGGAGTGGTGAAAGTGGTTTTTTCCTGATCGTCTGGGTGAACTAGGACCTGGTGTTAGCCTGAGAAACCATCTAACAGAGAAATTCGACTAGACCCGACCACTCTTTGCAGGAGGTGATCCATTTTAGGAAGGGGGTAGTTATCCTTCAAGGATGCTTTATTCAAATTCCGAAAATCTATACAGAGTCGGATTTCCCTTGTTTTCTTGCGAGTAGGGACTAAATTAGAAACCCAATTAGAGAAATGGAGTGGGACTATGATCTTGGCATCATACATTTTCTTAATCTCTTTTTCTATCAAGGGGAGCAACTTGGGATTTATTCTCCTAATTTTCTGCCTGAATGGTTTCTGGTCTTCCTTTATGGGAATCCTGTGTTGTATAATGCTGGTGTCATAGGCTCTCAAATATGCAAAAATGTCAGAATATTCTTTGAATAACTCAATGTATTTAAGATTTTGTTCTGGGGGTAAATATTTGGACAATTTAACCATCTTAGGTTTCTGTTCAGTTCCTATATTACAGTCTTCTACCTCTTCCCCATGGGCTTCTATTTTGGGCTTCTTAGCTACGTCATCATTGTCAAACAGATCTTCTAAAGGGACGAGGCCTCTAGGTAAAATATTGCTCTTTAGTTGCAAAACTTCGGCCTCCAGTTCGTTGTCTCCTGACTCTCGTACATCTATCGTATCCTTTGTATCTACAGTATTTACAGTATTAACACTATCTATTTCTAACTCAGAATTATTTACATTTTCATTTTCATTTTCTACATCTATGTTTGTACATTCAAAATCGTTCTTTCATTGCAGAAAATCCTCTATCTGATCATCATTTCCAAACACTTGCCAGTACCTGATATTATCGGGCACTATTGGTCTGCACTTCACTTCCATCGTGTATGGGGGAGTTTGTCGGAAAGGGATCTTCCAAGAAGCAGTAGACGTAGCTAATCCGTCCGCCAGAATATTCTGTCCTCTTGGCATGCCCTGCAAGTCCACCTCATTAAAACACTTCAAAGCATCGAGAGAAGCATTCCTGTATGCTCTAAGGCATGGATGTTTAGCAGCATATTCACCTTTAATTTCTTTAATAACCAATTCAGAATCACCCCTTACCATTATTTTTTGAGCACCCACCTTTTTCAACAGCTTCAGTCCTAGCATTAAAGATTCGTACTCAGCAACATTGTTAGTGCAATGGAAATTTAACTTATAGGAATGATTTTCTGAATACCTTTTTTGATGATTATGCAACCAGACACTAGCTCCTACCCCTTCTTTACTCATGGCTCCATCAAAATCCATACTCCAGAAATCGGCAGGGAACTCTTCAGTGATTACATTGTTCGTCTTAGTTGCCTCGCCATTTTCTGGCCGTTCGCCTTGACTGGATACCTCTTCCATCAGTTGTTTGTCTGGCTCTTCGGTATTCCCATCGTTGTACAGGATGAACGAATATAGGTCTGAGTGAGCAGAGTAAAGGGGGGTAGTTGTGAGGTTTCTCTTGACTGCTGACCATATACTTCATCAACGTCTCTCTGTATAACCTCCTCTGTTGTCCAAACACTGGGATTGTGGCGTAAGACATATCCAGCTGTAAGGTCCCTTTCAATTTAGCTCCCCAAGATCAGGATAACAACATACCATATTTTGGCAGGATGTCGGCAACTACCATGTCCATCACCATGCTTTTTGAAGGGATCTGAACCAGGGTTATGCAGAGATATTTAATCAAACCAATACATTTGACTTTGCTGGAGTCAAACGAGTGCAGATATTTGTAAGGTCGTGTGACCTCCAATCCCATTTTTTCCATTACCACCTTAGGCATTAGATTATGTGAGGCACCTGAATCCAACATGGCGTTGTGCAAAATCAAATCATGTATATTCAAACTGATGTAAAAGGGAGCTACATCGTCGGTATCGTCTCGACCATCCACTTCAGGTCCGAAGAGGAGTTCGGGATGATCGTCTGCAAGGTACACCGTATCTGAGTGAGTCACTGATCCAATAGTTAAGGCCTTGGTGCCTATGTCAGGTTCAATGGCTAATGCTTTTAGTACCTGCGAACGATAACCGCCTCTGCGTATCAACTCTATCAGTGGGACAGGAATTTTAATTTTGGCCAATTCTGCCTCCAAGCTAAAAGGTGCAAGTGTTCGGGTCTGACTCGTTGGTTCTGGTTGGTCCCCCATATTCCTCTGGTCAGAAGTACTAGGCAGATTAGCAGGTGAGACTATGGGCTGTGCCGGTCTTTTCAGTATAATGAGGTTTTTCTTCATCGGAGCATCAGTTCTACCTTTCTCGGGAGACTTTTCTGCAGTGCTCTTCTCAAGACTCTTCTCAGTCTCAAACATTTTCTGTGTTCCAGACGTCCTTTTCGAGGAATTTCCTTCAGCCTTCTTACTTCACAGATCGTATTGGCGGTGCACCTCCAAAATATCGTTTTCATTGGCCTGTTGTCTTGCTTCCTCGACCTCCTCACTTACCTTTGTTTGATTTAGAAGAAAGAGTTCCTTCTGTTCTCGAGTGAGGAAAATGGCCTCATTATCATGAATACCCATGAGGTTGATATGAGTGTCCTCCAGTTCTTCATTTACTTCCCCCCCATCATCAACATAGTTTTCCTACAAGGGAGGTCTGATTAGCTGATCAGGGCCTCTCTGATCTCTTTGGTCCCTTTGATCCCTAGGATCCCTGGGATCTCTTTGCCTGATCTGCGGGGGGTTTCTTCTAAAGTTGGGGTTTCGAATCTGAGAAAGAGGTGTGTTGTCCCTGGGAGGGTTTCTGTCGGACAAATTTATTCTTTCCATCATTAATTCCATTGATCAGGCCAAAGAATCCAGCTTGGAATCTATGGTTGACGTGGAAGGTTCTTCTTTGATAGTGACCCTTCTTTCTGACCTTTGTCGGGCCCATTTCACCAACAGATTTGCCTCCACACTAATAGCACATTTCTGCATGTCTTCAAGGGTGGTGGCATTTCTTTCTCTCAATTGGTAAGACATGTCAGCATCGAACCCATCAGGAAATTTAATCAATGCCAAACCTGGGGGAGGCTTGATTTCATTCGGGATGGCATTATACAAGTTGTTAAAATGGGTGCAATAGTCTTGGACCGTCTCACCTTGATTTCTCTTTATGTTCTCGTACTCTGACAGTATTTGGAGAGGGTTTTTATTTACCTCCCATCTGTCGAGGAAACTTCTTTGGAACGTGACAAGGTCAGGGATTGATGCTGCAGGTAAGGCTTTAAACCACTTTTTGGCATCCCCTGTCAGACTCTGGGTGAAAATTCTCATTTGAACGTCGACTTCGTCAACTTCTTGTAAATCCAAGTAGTCGTTCATTTTATCTACATGTTGTTGTGCGCTTAGCGTTCCGTTTGCATCAAACTGTGGCAGTCTAGTCTGGTAGTCTTAGGGCATGGCATGCAGAGGTGTAGCCAACACCAAAGGTGCATATCTAGCTGCCATGATGGGCGGAGGAGGCGGAACGATGACTGGGGTGGTAGGAGAGGTAGCAACTGAAGACGAGGGTGACGAAGGACTGGGTGGGGCTGAGGTATTGATTCATAGCTTAGTAGTAGGAGACAAGACTTCAGGGGTTCGAGGTTGCACCACAGTCGGGTCGAAGATGAGCTTAGACACAAAGGTTTCGGACTGAGCTCTAGCCAAGTTTCGTAACAAAAAAGGCTCAAGATCAAGGCTTTGCGAGCTATCTGGTTCTTCGGAAAAGGAAAGAGACCTGTTCTTTGGAGTACTACTCGCTGAACCGGAAACGAAGGTCTTTCGCCTCAATAATTGCTCGGGGTTATCTAACGTTGTAGGGGGTTCTGGGTCTAGATGAGATCGAATGTGGACTTTCTTGGGAGCCAAAACTCTTTTTTGGGTTATATATATATATATATATATATATTATTGTATGAAAAATACAAACTAAGGGAGATTTCTATGCTGACGTCATCTAACTTCCAATTTTTCCTGAGCAACTATGTCACGTTCGATGGCTGCCCATGAACGTTTGAGCTCTTCCCGGTTATTTGTTGTTTGGAGGATTAAGTCAAAAAGGTTTGACGCAATATGAGTTTGATTGGATAGTCCAGGCTCGATATTAGGTTGTACTGCTACAGGGACAGTCATAGAGGGACAAAGGTACCAGGAAAGATACTGGAAGTAATATATACAGAGTTAATCAACCTCTAAATATTACTTTCTTCTCAAAGTCAAACTTTCTTTAGGGGAAAGAAGTAGTGAGATATCAGTTTTAGTTCGTCCCCAGTCGAGTCGCCATTTATGTTAGCACTCGGTAAATTTCCTTGAGGTTGAAAAAGAATAAATTTACTAAGGTAACCTTAACCAACCGCTTTTAGAGCTGGGATCTAGCCCTTCCAGCTCAAGAGAGGGATCTCTCTGTATGATTTAGCTTTGTTTATTTTCTGATATTAGGCTAGTTAAAGAAATTGTTGGTTTTTGTTGTAAAAGGTTTGTAAAGTTGGTTGAGACAAACTACACATTCATTGGGCTATGGGCTCTGTTTTAAATCAAATCCGAGAAATAACCAGAAATGCCAAAGAAGTTTTCCACAGGGCGAGGTAATACATGCACTGGATATTTAATATTCAAAATGATGAATGGAAGAATAGATGAGGAAAATAACTTCAATTAACAAGCAGTTAAGAATTTCTTAATTGATGATATTTAGAAGATAAACATTTAAATCTCTAGAATTGAAAACAGGGTATCAGAGATAAATCCTGTAACATAATGCTATTCATAGAGACTAGATTTAGGAAACAAAATGAAATACGGAGAAAGAAAACATTAACTCAGAGAATCACATCACCAGTGAACATACGCAAGAATCCTGTAAAATGCCTCTTATTTATTAAAGGTGGATCTCTTCAAAAATGGTACAGCTCGATAGCAATCGGGTGTGCAAATCAACAACCCTCAATACATTGGAAAATGATCTATTTATAAGACAAAATACATACGCTCCTGTCATAACTGATCAGGACGTGCTCATACTATTTTTAGACTAACTATCTTAACTAACCAAAACTGTTTTGATGACTCATTACAATTGTATACTGAATTTCAGGGGTAGGTCGTTGGTGAGGTGTCTCCGCAACCTCTACTGACAGGACAACTGACTGGAAGTGACAACTTATCTACTAATCTAGTAGATCACACAGTTCTTCCCATCTGATATGACCTGGCACTGTGATTTTAAGAAATCTCCGGTACACTTCGTCCATGTCTGTGTACTTAGCAAATGTAGGCTTGATGACGAAAATGTGCTTAATTTCATGCTGGATACTGATATCCAACTACAAAGCATCCATGAAGGCTCTTCCTGTGATATTTGCCTGTATTCCTGCGAACTTAGAACTGTCCTTGGACACTTCGATCAACCTTTTCTTATAATCCGGGAGCATCATCAATTTGTCATTTATGACCTTCATGCCAGGCAGGCCTTTCCTTTGCAAAGCATCTATCTTGTGGAAGAACTTCTGCACTCCTTGATCCATGACTTGGATCTTCTCCTCTAGTTGAAGCATGAGCCCTCTTTTGGTCAGAAATATTTTCACTTCCAATATGGTTTCCGTCCTGTCTTCAATTTTCAACTCCTCGAGTTCCTACCAGGTCTTAGAATTCAGGAACCTTATGATTTCATTAGCTTGGGTTGGCATGTCAGCCAGTTCAGTTCTGGTTTTCTCCACAGCCTGTTTTCTCCTCTCGAGCAACTCGTTCTGTTCAAACATGATTTGAACCATAGGCCAAATCTCATTAATGGACTTAGATATATCCGTCCACACAAGTTCTTTAACTTCAGCCAAGGTCTTTCTGGCCAATGTCTGTTTTTGGAGCTGTTGCAGCTCCCTCCTGATCTGCTCGTTCACCCGCTTCTCCTTTGACAGACTCGTCTGAAAGGAAGTCTTCAACTCCTGGAGATTTTCCAAATCTTTCTTAAGCCTGCTGATTTCCGACTCTTGCAGGTTCATTCTTTACATAGACTTGGCCAGGTTTGTAGCTCCTTCTGGAAGGGGAAATGATGTTGCAGATGGAACGACTGTCACCGTTGGTGTTGAAATTTGGATAGCACTCAACGGAATGCCTTCCATTGGCTTTGCCTGCTCTTTCTCCTTGAGAACTCTCTCCATCTCTTCTTCCATCTCCTTTAACTGCGCATTCTGTTCTAGGAGTAATTTCAACAGTTCATCCTTTTCGCCTTCCCTTTCAGCTATTTCTTTCGTTTGTGGGTCCTCTGTTGGAGGGAGCTTCAGCTGTTTTCTCAAAGAGGCTATGTCAGAATTTTTCTTTTTGATCATCTCCTCAGCAACCTTGACGTTCGCCGGGTCGTAACCGATATTGAGGACCAGTTCCTCCAACGTATTTATCCTGTTGTCCTTAGCGAAGGAAGACATCTTCTCTAGCTTCAGTTGGGTCTGGGCATTGCTCAAAGCTATCCGAAACTTTGACGCAGAAGTTGCAATGCGGGCTAAAGTGTGGGAAATCATTTCCCCAGTCTCCTTATGCAGATCCATCTGATCTGCCAGATGCACATCTTTTTCTTGGAACTCAAACGTGGCCCTCTTATAATCAGATATCACCTTTGGATCAGGCACTTGTGCTTGTAGGAACGCCATATGCATCCTACCCTTCTCTATATCAAATGCTGAAAGAAGTCCATGCTGGGCTGTGGATGATTGCTTCTGGAACTGTGCATAAGTGTTGTTGGTGAACGACTGGTTCTTCTTTTTGATCGTGTCGTATTTTTAAAAAATGCCCAGCTTGGGCCCAGTCTCGCTTGGTAGAGTATCCAAGGGAGAATCTGAGGATTTTAATTCTTTTGTCCCATCCTTATGCTGACTGGAGCCTAAAGGAAAACTGAGTTGCTTAGCCCCAGTGGTGGTCACCATGGTGGGTGTGATCTCTTGCTCCACTGTCGTGCCTGTCGCTGGAACGGTCCTCGGCTTTTTGGCGTGCAATTTAAATTCCTACGATGACAGATCTGTTACCGGGGAAGATGATTCTTGTCGGGGCCTCTTTTCCTTGGGATTCTGAGGAGTGGCCGTGGGTGGTGCGCTTGTTGAATTTACCCGCCTTTCCATTCCGACAGTTGGTTCCACATCCACCAACGTATCGGGCTCCCATTCTGTTTGATTAGAAAATCTTTCTATTTTCGGCCTGGGCTCATGTGCATATGGGGCATTCTTATTCTTGACTCTCATCTTAGAAATGATGCCACAAGGATCATAATGCCAGGTGAAACTTGTCGGGAATTTCATTTCCCTCAATAGTTTGTCTGCTTCATCACCTGTGCCCCTACTATTGTAGATGAAAGAGCCTATCTGCACTTTAATCCGCAATTGTTGCTTCTTTTTAAGAGAAACAAAGTGAATATCATCAGAATTCATAATTTGTCTAATGTATTCTAGTGCAAAAATCCTTACTGGTATGTATCTCAGAAGCTTGTACGGTGCCATCTCGCACCCAAAAACTCGGATCTCGGAGTGTTTCTGATACAAGTACCAGTCTCCTATCTTCGCATTGTCCGAGAGGTGTAGAACTCTCTGGACTTCGTCATTTATCCATGGCTCAGGCATGCCACTCAACATACTTACCACTAGGTGGTAAAACTGATCAATGAACGCCGTGAAGTCGTATTCGACAGAATTGTGTTTCAGGAGAGACGTCCACGTTGTGACTGGCTGTGGCCTCCCGTCAACATCCATCTTTTGCATGGAGAAATTGAACTTGTCTGCTTGGAAGTAGATGAACATGTAAGCCAGAATGGATGAATACCTGAACATACCCTCTGTGGAAAAATTAACAAATTGTTCATGGATGTTGTTGGCTAGGAAAGTGTTGTAATCGAACTGAGTGGTCGGCTGTTCGTCATTTGCAAAAATAGACAGAAAACCCAGGATGGGTTCGTCTACCCATTTATCGGAATAATACCCAAGAAAGGCACACAGGGCGGAAATAATTTGATTTCCTTTGGTGGAAAACAAAGAAGAAGGGTATGGGGGGTTGGTGGACGGGAGCGGAGTGGAAGTGGGGAGGAAAAGCTCAACTATCTGAGCTCTCTGTGGGAAGGTCATCTTTTGATAAAGCTCGGTGAGGATTTCCAGGTTGAGAGGGGACGCAGATTCCGGGCGGGTTATCAGCATCATCTGGTCAATATCCTCTGGGGTGATGAAGAAGAGGACGTTGCCCGAAGAATAAATAATGGATTTCTGGTCTGGGACGTAGTGGGCTTGGCACTTCAGTGCAAATTGTGGGAAATGGTGGAATTGGGGGAATAGATATAGGGCCCAATCGCGTCACTCTGGTCCAGGAAGACCTCCCAAAGCCATGACTTTAGACCAGAGAAGTCAAAACTGCATATAGTGTCTACTATCAACCGGTCCTTATCGACCAGTGGAATTTTATCCAGGTCCACCGGAGGAGGAACGAACAGATTCTCTTCCTCTTCCATTTTCTTTTTTTTAGATGCCATCTCAGCAACTGTACCTGCAACAAACAACGTTAGTGGGGTCTACTGGTGGTGGAGGAAAACGACGGGGAAGTAATGGGAAGATGATAGATACGTTCTCTGGTGCGATGGATGGTTCTAGCGCGAGGGATGAATAAAGAGTGCAAATGGGCACAACGATGTTTTTTTTCAAAACTGGGTCGGTCGGACACGGGAAAATGGTCAGCATAACAACAGACATATTATCCCATTATTAATGGACAACGGGCCACTTGGGGTGATATGGAAGGTGACGGTGACCAGAGTATACGGACGACTGACGTGGAGGTTGGTTATTAGGGGTGAAAGTTGCCAAAGGGGGTTGTTCATGAGTGAAGGGAGTTATGGGACTGACAACTTGGAATGACAGAGGTTATGGAAGTGACCCGACCCCAGTAGCCAGTGGGTCGAGTTGGCCTAGTGGAGGATGACGTCTAGGGGGCATATGGGAGTCAGATAGCATGTGGGGGATGTGACCTCTGGACCATTAGAACAATGCCACCTGTTATC
The DNA here is from genome assembly GCA_009831015.1 of Picea engelmannii. Lineage (NCBI taxonomy): Eukaryota > Viridiplantae > Streptophyta > Pinopsida > Pinales > Pinaceae > Picea > Picea engelmannii. The sequence goes on along the minus strand of ML790524.1, from coordinate 279,320 downwards.
GAGGGGCCCACCGCATGAATATTCATTCCGGACCCCCCCCCTTTGGCTAAAAACAGAACATCCAGGGGGTGTCTGGAATCAGTCATGAGCTATTGATCTGCACGCTTGTTTTAAGGCCGTCCAGATCTGCGCTCTCTTTACTAACAATTCTGGACCCCCCCCCTCCATTAAAGGCAGAATGGAGGGGGGGGTCCGGAATCCAATGTGGATCGTCGATTTGGGCGCTCCGTTTAGAACTATTCAGATCTACGCTTGCGTTATAACCAATTCCGGACCCCCCCCCTCTATTAAAGGCAGAATGGAGGGGGGGTCCGGAATCAAATGTGAGTCGTAGATTTACATGCCCTATTCTGGACCATTCAGATTTGCATAAGTATTACCATCGATTTCAGACCCCCCCCTTGGGTTAAAAGTAGAACACTAAGGGGGGTCCAGAATGCTCCGTGAACCGTCGATCTGAGCGATGAGATCTGGACCACTAGAAAAAGACTGAAACATATGTCAAGGGTGGAAAAACCATGCGTAGGAAAACTTAGGATTAGTGATTTTTCATGGGTTTTTTCGGATTTTCTCACACACACCACCAAGGGACTTTATTCCAACTATCCTAAGGCAAGGAAAGACTTGAGGTAGCACTTTCTTTGGGAGGGTTTTAGTTAGGCAAGGCATGCCAAGAAATTAGTCTACACTGTAACCTACTTCACAAGACGAAAAACCCATATTAGACTGTTGGGCTAAGGTATTATTTTTCTTAAGGGCTATCTGATCAGGATTAGAGGGTCTGATCAGATGTATTCACTAATTCTAACCTAGGGGCTATCTGATCAGGATTAGAGGGCCTGATCATATGTATTCACTAATTCTAACCTAGGGGCTATCTGATCAGGATTAGAGGGTTTGATCAGATGTATTCACTAACCTATCAACATTGGAAGTTTAAAAGAACTTGGTCATGTTTGAAAGGTATGACCAAGTCACTGTTATTGCATGGGGATTTTTATTTCAATCTTTTGCCCTCTTTTCTTTTTCTTTTCTCTTTTTCTTTTCTTTTCTTTTTGCAAAAATGAAAAATGGATTTCCAATAAGAACACTAGATACAGATAATATCAACAATATCCAAGTCATAAGTTGATTCCCACATTTCATGGGGTGAAACATGCCCAAATGAAATTTTTTTGAGATTGAGGTTCTCAATGATATTAAAAGGTATTATTGAGCCCCCAAAATGAATCTCGTCAATGATTCATATACGACCCCAGAAAGTATGCAAAAGTTACGACCCCAGAAAGTTGATATACTAACTTACCCAAATGGGGCCCACATGACTTTTGGCGGTTCATCTCCTAGGGTTAGGTTTTTGGATGTCTGGGACTTTTGGAATTCGTTTTTATTGTAAAAATGCCTTCAGAGCCTCATTGTAATCATCTTCTTGCGAATGCGAGTAGCCATCACATCTCTTCTCAAAGATAAGCTGCCACCATTCTAGAGAGACTTTCACTCTGTATTTTTACAGTCTCTGTACATTTCTTTCATTAATAGAAATCGCGTATTACTGTATATTTATGTTTATGGTTGCATATCTGATACATTTATGTTATATTATTGAATATATTCAATATCCCTGTGCATTTCTTTATTATATCTCTTATATCATTTCATGCCGAAAATAATCTGGCTCAAATATGTTCTTCAGAGTTATGAGATGCAACTGGTAAGAAAGAGGGTTTCTCCTCCTACTGGCCTACCATAGTAAGTTCAATTGGATAAATTCATTTATCTATGTACATAAGTGTGTCACTAGATAGAGCTTCTCTTTTATTTTTCTGATATAACTAACAAAAACAAAAAACAAGAAGTTGGTGGTGTACCCATGTAGATAAACAAATACGAAGAACATTTACCAAGATGGAGTCTTCTTTAAGTTTTCCAGACTCCTTAAAATTGAAAACACCGGCAAGAAGGAACTGGCCCGGGCTCGAGAAAAATCCACGGGACAGTATAAGAGTTTTCTTTAAGTTTTTTAGACTCTTTAAAATTGAAAACACTGGTGAGCAGGAACTGGCCCGGGCTTGAGAAAAATCCACGGGATAGTATAAAGAGTTTTCTTTAAGTTTTCCAGACTCTTTAAAATTGAAAATACCGCCAAGAATTAACTAATCTGGTCTCGATAAAAATCCACAGAAAATTAGTAGTTAGGATTATTATTGTTATTTTTGTAATAAAGAGGAAATACTAGAAGGAGCTATGATTATCATGGTTCCAAAAGAAGAGGGTTATATAAATATTAACAATTGACCATGAAGAATACCCTCCTGTCATAGATTTCTTCTTGCATCATTCTTATGCAAACTCAGAATTCCCAAGTTTTTGTTGAATCTGGTCACAGAACACCAACTGTTTATACAAGTCACTACCACCAAAATATGTGTCAAAAGTCTCCCATACACTTGAAAACAATGTTCATCTCTATGCTTATATGACACCGGTGATCAATTCTATGTTCATACGGTACCAATGGTCATCACTGTGCTAAATCATCTCGCTGATCTTATCTGGTACTAAACCCCATCCAGTATCAAAGAAGGGATCCTGCGCTATTCCGGTACCAATTACAACTATGCACACAGGTGATTCGGTACTCAGATGATCTGGTATTGGTAAGGATATGACCGGTAAATCTAATCATAACTCCAAGTTGTTGCTCAATTATTAAGTGACAAGACATATAGATTCAACGTTTTTTTATTTTATTAGAGAAATTAGATTAAATATGCATTTAAACATCTGGTTACTCTTGGATCATGACACACACCTTTTCACGAAATTTTGTAAAATCCACGGCCACATTTTTGTAAGGAGAAGATGTCCCTATTTCCCAAAATGCTAAAGAGTACAAGGTCATTACATCTCTTACCAGATCAAAACTCATGCTCCAGCTATCTATCCGGTACATAGAACTCATAAACCTATGATTCTCTATCGCCCTATGTGAAATGTCCCAAACCATATCTCTAAGCATGTCAAATAATGATGTCATCCGATTTCACAACTCACAAGTTCTGATCATAACAACCACACCCCTTATAATCATTTGACACTCTCATTTTCTATGAGTCTGTAAGTCATTAGTAGATTCGACCTGCCTCACCATATCATCATGATTATCGATGTGACAATTGTAAACTACACTTCCATTTATAAACTCTTGTTTGGATGGATCTGCCATCCAAATGAGCTTTATTTACCGTTGTTGTCACACCACCTATAGACATCTCGTACCTTTGTATTCCTTGCATATTTTCCCCATTCGGTACTCTATCATAGTTGACATTATCTGGTACTCAACCCTTGACCCTCTTTCCATGCCTCATATGCCTGAAATAAATGTTTAAGCTAGCATGGGGGTCGATAGGCATGAACCCATATTTCAATTGTACAGGGAAACATCAGAATATCAAGCTTGCAAGGAAAAATATGAACAGGCAGGGTGGGTGCCATTTTTGGAAAAATTTAAGGGCCATCATGAGGGAATTTCTCTTGCCTTCGTGTAGACATATGATGGAGAAAGTGTTAAGTTTGGAGATATGAAGCTAACAATTACAAAAGCCACTATAGAAGAAGCTACAAGTCTCCCTGTGGTTGGAGAAATGTACTTCAAGAGGGTGATCGTCGACAGGAAACTTTGTCAGAAATTCCTCAAGACAGAACATCAAGACCCTGATTGGACCAAGGGTGTCCCTCGAAGCTATATCAAAGAGGAATATTGGATGATGATCATAAGTCTGCAGAAATTCCTCACCTGCGAAGGAAGGTATGTCGTAACCTTCATTTACCATTTGAAACTTTTATCACATTTCGAAGGAGGACCACGAATTGATTTTCCTCATTTCCTATGAATGAGTTTAAAGAAGATGGTGAGGAGAGTAAGGTAAGTTTCCAAGAAACCTGAAACCATCCTTCATCAACATGGTTTAATAAAACGTTTGGTTGTTCATGCTTTGAGGATGCAAGGTGATAGTTGGAAGAAACTACTCCAACATAATTTCGCCCAAGAAAGAATATCCAAATCTATTGAAACATAGGAGATAGGGATACACAGTGGGGGTTCAAGAAAAAAGGAAAATAAGGATAGAAGGGAGACATCAGGAGGTAAAAAAGACATTATTATTCCCATCGCATCCCGGCCCATTGAGAAATCAGTGACAAAAAAAATTGTTGTAGGTGAACCTACTACATAGAGGAAGAGGAAGGCCACCCAATCCCAGAAAATAAGTCCTACCTCGATTCAGAAAGATAAAGGACAAAAGGAAGACTCTGAGCGAGGGGGATGATCATACACTGTTCCTGAAGCAATCATGGAGGTGTCATATAGCCAAGAAGAGAAGACCCCTGACCTCAATAAATAGAATAAGAAAAAGTTTGCACAATCTAGAGTTTCTGGCTCAGGCTCGCATCCTAAAGATCAGTTATCATAGAGTAAGAAATGAGAGAAAAAGGATACATATCAACAGGATATTTTACATGAAGCAACTGTCAAACCTCCTCCAGAATCCATTAAGGAATTGGAAGATATCCCTGAGGTAGTTACTCTGTCTTCCCAAAAACTGGTTGGTGAATTGAAAGAAACTATTAAGGTGACGAGTAGAAACAAAAAGAATCTCGAAAGGGAGAAGGAACAAAGGGAACTAATTCCAAAACCTATGCCTCAATATTCTAGGATAGAAATAAGGGTTGGCCAGTAGAAGCAAACTCCATAATTTACAACTCAGAGCCTTGAGATGAGATTCAAAGAGACATAGGAGAGACAAGTGTCCAAACCTTCCACCGTTTTAAAATAAATAAGAGGAAGTTGTTTGAGGAGACTTCTACACCTGTTATCACATCTAAGGAAATCTAGCTTCTCATATGAAGGACCACCAAAAGCATGTCCAAGTAGGTAGCAGTTCCAAATATACCATCTCTTCAAGGAGAACTCATGGATATTCTGAGTCCTCCAGAGAAAGGAAATGACTATGGAGCTATAGTAAGTGAAACTGAAGGGTTGGTAACAGAAAATTTGAGGGGTATGAGAAAAGAAAACAAATCCTATGAGGAGGTTACTAAGGAAGAATTCACAACTAGCCCAGACAAGTCCCTGAACAAACAAAAATTTATAGCAAAGATTGAGAGGATGAAGAAACAAATTAAAGAATACAAGGTATTGGACAAGCATATGAAGGCAGAGAATGCACAATTGAAAGAACAACATGTAGAGGTATTTTCCAAACTCAACAAAGTCTTACGATTGATCCAATACACTAGGGTAATCAAGAAGGAATTGGGGAGTGAAGTTTCTGGTTTTAACATCCTGCAACCAGAGAAATGATAGGGAAGGATTCAATTTTGCAGAAAGTTTTTGGGTATCAGTTTTGATGATTGCATGAGGACATGAAATACCTTCAGCATGGGGGAATGTTGAGTCCCCATTTTGACATGTATAATACCCTATATTATCTTATATCCGAGCCCTTTTTTCCTATGTTATAAGCATATACTTGACTATTTACTCCCAAACACATACCTAATGACCCGTTTCATGTTCACAAGAGGTAATTGATGATTTAAAGCATGTTTTGTTTAACTTTCTTGAATTAATTCGATTAAAGTGTTTTATTTTGTATAGTCCTAACTGTTTGAATCATGAGAAACCTATTCTGGTACTGTCTGCTCTGCATCCATTTCGGTACCTAGATTCATGACTGTGTGTATTCCGATACCAAAACCCCAGTTTCCAGAATGCACTAGTTGGACCAGTATGATGATGGCGATTTCGAGAAGGCAGTTGGACCGAACCTTCCAAATTAGTTTTCTATATTACAAGGGACTCCATCACTCATGCACTTCATGTCATGAGGATGGAGTCAATTCCTAGAAATTTGATGAAAATATCAGTTGTAATATCTTTAAAAACTATTTAATGTTTATCCACAGATATTGATAGTATCAACTTACCTTCTATATAAGGGATGTTGTATAGATGATAGTAAGTGGAAAATAAGGAATGTAATAGTTATTTCATGAGAACCAGATAATACATATCATTTCTATGTATGAGGTGAAGAATTTCTGATCCAATTTACCAGTTGAATTAATGCAAAGATCTATTATGCAAATCTTTGTGTATGAGTAAAACGTCTTAGTCTGTTATTTCCTTAACAGGTTCCTTATTGGTTCAGCAAGGGCCCACCACCCCAACCAAGGTAAACTTCCCTGTATATGTTATGTGTGATTGTGTGAGTGTTTTACAGTAGTGTGTGTTATTGATATTTAATCTATTTCAAGAGTTCAACATTGAGTTATTTGTTTCTGTATTAGTGTGAACAATCAGGTGCTAGATTGAATAGATATTTCCTTCCAAAATATTGGAGATTTCCATTTAAATTGTCTGAAGTGTGAGATTGGTATATTGAGTGTATGATTGTAGTAGTTTTGGTATGTCAAGGAACTAGAAGACTTTATATCTCATCTTCATGCTCCATAGTGAAGTCTCTCAGTTACATTGACTATTCCTTGTAATGGTTTATTTGAATTGCATAAAGCTGGAATTGATTTCAATTTCAAGAGTGATTGGAGTTTATTGTTATTTATTGTTTTGATTGCTACAAGAGACAAGCTTCTTAGTTTCATCTCTCTAATTCATAATCCTAGAATGAATAGACTTGTTTCCCTGGGATAAAATCTTTTTGTTTGGTTGTTGTTTGAAGAAGTTTCATTATCAATTTTCTCTTCTAAGTTAAAAGGTTTTTGAAGTATTTAGAAATATTAGAAACATAGTTTTTATATTATTAATTATTTCCTATATGCAATAGACATAGGTAGGTTACCTGTTCTTGACACATATAGTGTAACAAATATTTTGATTACAAATATTGGATTGACATATAAATGAGTGTAAGATATACATTGAAGATATTTATACACCAGCAAGGAGTCGAAGGGGTGTCATTAACAATAGTGGGTATGGGAGTCAAAGAACTCAAGTGTTCTAGAGAATAGATTCAATATTCATCCTTATGGAACCACAAGTCTGAAAGGTGGATGTGTGTGTATGACGCCTAATAACTCTATTCCTTTTAGAAGGCGAGAAATCAAAATCCGGTGGTAACTGTAACAACCAACAAGACTGGTAAGGATGTTGGTCTGACTCCATGACGACTTATGACTCTACAAAATAAAAATATCCTAAGGCCAACTAGTAGTCAAAGAGAATACCAAAATTCAAACGATCAATATGCATGCAAATAGGCTAAAGTGGTTCAGTGGCCTCCCTCGCTAAAGAAGGTATGTCTCATCCAAGAGGGACTTGAGACTCCCCGCTAAATTTTGGAGGTAACAAAATCAATTATAGGGGCCCTCATGGGCTTAACAACTAGTTGTTCGGATCCCCCCAGAGAGGTAATATTCCATAAAGGTTGTGTCTTGTTCGACCCCTATCTGACCCAAGGTATAAGCAAAATAACCCCTGCAAGTAACCTATGATATACCTAAGTCAAGAAACTAATAACCCACTATATAACCGATGCACATGCAAGCAGTCGTAAGTTTGGATTACCGTATGGGCGGGGTAGCAAAGACCGAAACCTTGAAAGCATCACCTCTCATAGAGGTATGGTTACTAGAAAGATCCTCAAATACAAATAAATCCATAGAAATATCTTTGACGCTAGGTGAATATCCAGGGGTTATCCCTTCAACTAACTTTGCGTGACCTCATGATTAACTCTGGCGTGAGCGGAGCCTCCTAATCTTACCAATTATAAAATGGAATTATCAACTCCCTATCTTAGACACATATGTTGATTTAATTTCCTTGGAGAAGTTTACTCACAAAATCCTATTCCAAGGCACTAAATCCTATACTAGTTTGTGCACCCTAAAAAATAAAATCGTGACTAATCAATTTTAGTTTAAAGCGTAAATTTTATTGGCCGTGATTACTAAAAAGGGTATGGAAGTGAAACTCATGATATTATGACTCTGCAAGAAAATAAATATAAATATAATGAAAAGTCTAATTTTAATTTTTTCAATGAATGACATGCCAATAAAAACAATGCAATTTTCAATTTCAATTCTACAATTCAGAAGTAAAATGCAATCTTTCACTAAATGCACTAAGCTAATGATAAAGATTCAAAACACAAAAATGACAAGCAATGCAAAATGCCTATTTTTTTTGTATTTTCAATATATTAAAAATAAAATGCATGGAATGATAAGCAACCTGATATATAAATTCTACTGTGTATAAACAAAATAACTCAAGAAGAATACCAAGAATCCAAGCAAACAACCCAGAGTTCAAGGACAAATCAAAAATGAAAAAAAATGAGAAAGACTCCACCCAAAAATCCAACTCCAAATAGGTTTCCCGTCAACCCATAGAAGCTTAACAGGCACTACAGAGAACTAAGAAGGCTCAACAACTATCAAATCCCACCCAACAATCACAAGACCAAGCAAACAAACAAGGAAAAGTGGTATACAAGACTTTTCAGGAAAACAATGTTTATATACGCAACTTGCAATGAGACAACACATGTGTGTACGCGACTATTAAGGGAAAAGGTGCTTACAAGCTTGAAAACAAGGCCATGCAAGGGTAAAAGGATCAAAACTTGGACCTAGAGTGAATGGAATTTGTCAAGCAGTGATACGACAAGAAACAAAAAGGAAAAAGAGTAACACAAGGAGAAAAAGTACTTCAACCCTTAGAAAGAAGATCTCTCCCCAGTGGAGTTGTTACACCTCAAAATTACTCACATCGATAGTGTCACAAGTGTCATCATTACAAGTGTTGTAAGTGTCGCATATTGTCCGCAAGTGTTGCAAGTGTCACAAACATCATACTGTCATCTTTCCCATGCCATGACTCTAACGACATCACAAAGACACTTAAGACACCCCAAAGACTAGTTTTGAAGAAGACAAGTCACTTTACAGGGAGTAAAAACCTTTTGACACTCAAAGAACCACTAAAAAATTAATTTTGGAGAGGAGTTCTCCCCTATCCACTGTCAGGGAGTTATGATGCTCCCTGAGCCTCTTTGAGGGAGTGTTTGAGCACCTTGTGCACCCTTTTCGGGGAGTGCTACCCTTTTTTTAGCAAATTTTGGGTTTGTTGAGACAAATAATGGAAGAATCCCTCAACTCTTGAAGGTATTTGGATTTGAATAGATGGTCAAGGCATGATCTTAGGGAAGATCCTCAACTGAAGGAGAGGAATTCTCAACTTATCCCAAAGATATCTCAATTGGTTGGACCTCTCCAAGGTTATATAAGGAGGCCTTCTCATGGTGAAAGGTACATGGAAAAGATTGGAGATGTGAAACCTATGATCTCATGAGTGAGATGCCACCAAAGCAATCAATAGAGATTACTTGAGCAAAGGGGTTGGACAAGGAGAACTGGAAGAAGCTATTGCACCTTCATTCAAAGGATTGTAAGTACTTTTACTTGTTCTCATTAATATAATCAATGCATGCCCTGTTTATTTCAAACTTGTGATTGTTCCATATGAGTTTCTCTGTAGTAGATTGATCTATGTTTGAACTAATCTTAGTAGAGTAGGAAGTATTTTGTACCTTTGCTTGTTTTCCAGGACCTATCAGGGAGCTCAGGATCAAAGCTCAACTAGGACTTTGCAAGGATAAATTTCACTAATAAGGTACATATATTTCTCCTTCTCTTTCATTTATTATCTTGGTTAGATCTAAAAGGAAGTCAATTTCCATGTTAAGCACTTTTCTATCTTGGCCTTAGGAGTCCAGAGACCAAGAGGGAATCCACTTGTCCGCAGGGGGATTCACCTACAACAGAAATTGGAAACTCCACTGGGGAGGAGATCTGATTTTTGTTTCCATTCCTAGATATTGTTTTGTCCCTTTTCCGATTGATTGGATCTTCTCCACATTGTATTTTTTAATCTTAGATTTGTTTGATTGCCTCTTTATGTCATCGGGATCACCTGATTGACTGAATTTCCTTTATTTTTTGAGTTTCTAAGATTTTTTTTGAGTTTTTGGGAGCAAAGCGCTCCCCTCCTTTTGTTGTCAGAGAACTAGCACTCCCCTTTAGCCTTACATAGAACACTGGAATGCTCTGGTGCCCCTTACACCAGAGTGCTACCCCATTTTTGTGAGAAATTCTCTGGAATTTTCATCTTCTAAAGATATTTCTTGGTTTTGGAATTTTCTCAGGGTTTCATACTCTCAATCTATCTTGGTATTGGCCTTCAATACTATGTTTTCTAAGGATAGATCTCTTCTTGTTTGGGAATTTGACATTTTCTTTCCTTGAAGTCACTCTTTGTATTTGTTGATCTAGAGTTAACTTGTTATTTTCTTCTCCTTTATCTGATTGAGTGGAAGCTTCTGTGAGGAAATCCAAAGGTTTGTGAACATTTCCATTTGATCTCTGAGGTCATTTTTCCATCATTTCTCTTTTCTTTGAGGTTTTTTTGGTTCTTTTTTGCAAATTTGATTATTTTTGTCCTTCTTGTTTATTCACGACGAGAGTGTATTTTTTGTTTTGTGTGAGGTTTGATTATGATTGTTTAATCCTAAAGTTTGATTGAAATTTAGAAGTCTTACGTCTGATTATCATTCACATATAAAACAAAATGACATATTTTACTGATTGGTTTGGATATTAGAAGGAATTTCTGAAATTTTTAGCAATTCATTGGATTTGATTGAGAAACACTTGTATGAGGACATTGCATCTTAGTGTTTGATAGTGAAAACAACTCTTTCTCTTTCCCTTTAATAGCCATTCATTGAAAGACAATGACTAATTATCATTTTCTTGTGCATTTTTGGGAATTGATTCATCATACCATCAGTTTCATTGTCATACACCCTTTGAGTAAAGAACAACCATAAAATCAACGCTAATTAAAAATTATCTAGAACATTTTTTTTTCTAGGATCTTCCACCAACATTAGACTAGGATTAGCACTTTGGATTAGGCTTTGATTACAACTCTCCAAAGTTCTCCAAATGAACATTAACATCCTGAGATAGGGAGAGTCAGATCCAATTGTCGCATAGGATTTCTGGGATCCCCCTCTCACACAAGGGTTATGCACGAGGTCACATTCAGGTGAGTTACAGATATTATCCCTCTGTGGTTCAAATATTTGTAGTGGTCATATCATATATTAGGGGCCACTTGAAGGTATACCCACGATTATGTGTGGGAGCCTCTCAAGTTGATTTCAGACTTGTTATCCTACCCATACATTTAGATCGGACTGTCAACTATACCCACCCAGGGTCTGACTGTGAGTTGGTGTCCTTAGTTTCCATAATCCTTAGGTACTTACATGAGGTGACAGTGAAGCGAAGTCTCAGTGTACCTAGGACATGCATTTGTCAAACTCACTCAGGCTCCTTGGAGGGTAAATCCACAATTATTATGTGGAAGATTGCACCAAGATGAAATTCTGTTAAGAAGGTTGCCATTGTAACTGTTCCACCATATCCTAGCCCTTATTGAATTGATCACGCGACGTTGGATTTCATCACCAAATAGTATGATCATCGAGAGAAGTTTTGTTTGCTTAGTTTTGATCCCTAGATTTTATTAGTGTATGTTGTTTCTTTTTGTTAGTTGGCCCTATATTTTCAGAATGTACTATTACTCTCCAAAATTGAGCCTATAGATGATAAAGGTCTTCGTTGATCGCATAGGATGCAAGGGCTTCCTCTGGAAGGCTACCAACCCTTACCTCCTAACCCTCCAGAATACAACTACCGTGGAGAGGTAGAAAATCAATCTGACACTAGGAGTGTTGTTACTCCTTCGTTAGATAATTCATAAGGTGCTTTGGTTACGGTTGAGAATCCCACTCCTCACACTACATCTGTGTCAATAACCCCTCTCGAACCAATTTTTCTTTGTTTAGACTCCCTTGGGAACGTCATAGATGAAGAAGTCCCACAGTTACCTGTGAGAAATTTTACCGACACATATATGGGATCCATATAACCAACCTTTGGTGATGAGTATAGGACTCTTGTTCATCCTACCACTATAGTAGATAAAAATCCCATACCTTCTTTTTATATATGGAGGACTTCATCAGGACGTGATATCTATGATCATTTTAAATCCTTTCGACAAACCTTTAATCTTCATGACCCTCCTATTAAAAGTGGGCCATCTGGTCAAATGGTGAATCACCCCATCGATCAAGTCATTAACCCTACTATTGTGTCAACACAAGTCTATTCTAATGTTGGACTCATCGCCTCTACTCATTCCCAAGGAACTTCGATCCCTACCCCCTCTTTTACAAACTGTTACTCTACAACTCCACATGTTACGCATGATCCTGCTGGTGTTGTTGGGAAAAATACCCTATGGACTAGCAAACTAGGGTCAGACTTGCATGTAGATTTTTTACTGTAAAGAAATTACTTTTTAACCTACCACCCAAAACTTAATCCCCTCTTTCACAATACATGCATGGAAAGGAACTACTAACCTTGTTACTAGCGTTTGGTATAGATACTTCGTTGCGCTTCAACCACTTTCTTACGCTGCTCCTTCCAAATATAACCTGTAGTCAAAACAAACAACCATGCATGCATGCTACTTTTCTACTAGAGGGTTAGAAATTAAGAATAAATTAAACAAACCATAGATAACTCATGCATTGGGATGGGAAAAGTATTCTTTTATTATTTGAAAAATGAATCAACTTACAATCAAAGTTGAGACCGGCCACTGCTCCTTGATCCTGATCCTAGGCTTCTCTTCATTTGTCCTCCAACTGCTTTGCGTTAAATCTCCTTTGGCATGAGGAAAGGCTAAAGGGTTGGGACAATGGATTCGACAAATGGGTAGAGTTTCTTTGCTATATTTTTCCTCTTCCAAATGGTACCCCTACCCCTTCTTTTATAGGCTAGAAGGAGCTAGGGTTTTGGATGAACCCTTGCCCATGCATGGCCGGGAGTTTCAGTTAACTAACCCATAGCTTTTTGTTCCATTGGAAACTTTCCTTTTTTTGTGATTTGTTAGGTACACGTGGTTTGTAGTGGGATTGCCAGCGTGCACACGCGTGCAGTAATGGGTTAGGGCGCGTGGGCCTTAACACAAGAGGATTTTCAAAGAGTTTGTTTAGCATAGTTTTGGAAAAGAAGGGATATGAGTTGGCCTGATGCCAGGTAAGCATGTATGGTGAAATTTAGGGTTATAACAGATGCCCCCTAATGTGTGAGGTCAGAAGAGCATCTGATGGCTGAAATAAATTACCAATATTTTACCAAGCTTTACTGATGTGTTGAATGAGTGAGCCCAAGGACCAGGAACCAGGAGGCACCATCTGTAAAATAACAAATGTCTCACCGAGGCGGGCATACCCATGCTCGAGAAAAAATAGAACCATGGCTACCAATCAAATACACTGTAGATCCATGTCAAATAACTATAAAGTGTAGCCGTGAATAATACACAGCGGAGCTACATCTATAAATCAGAAAGACATACATATAGAGTACCCATCTTCTAGAAGCTGATTCGGCCTGATGGCTATACTTCAGAGCTCGAGAAACAACTTCAAAATCTTCTAAAACTCGGGTAGGAGTGTAATATGAGTGTACGACTGCACTACCCAGAGGTCTTCGACGGCTCGTTGGTTATGGACTTGATAATCTTGATGATCGGACTGAAGGCTTCAGTGATTTCGAACAAGGACTTGATTGGATGTTTAGGATGGCTGGACATGCGAACAAGAGACATATTACATAGGGGTCGACTCAGGCTTAGTGACAAACTTCCCTTCGACAATAGCATGACAAGTGATAAGACTCAGGCAGCATATATGTTAATCATAAGTCTAAGAAGCAAGAGGCAACACAAACTCTCCATATGTTTGGAAGAGTAACCAAATGGTGGAGGACACAACTCTATATAGTGAGAAAAGCTTCCTAGGGTCATACTACATCCCATAGTCTGATGATCAAATAGACAGATGTGCTTTATCCAAGGGTGACTCATTATGCTGCCAATAAGGAAAATACTTTTCCCATCCTCTTTTTGGGGTATATTTGATTTTTTTATTCTTTTTGATCATTTTTGAAAAAGAATAAAGGAATATTATGTTACAATGGAGGAACGAGTACTACAAACATACAATATCAAGGCAAAAGGACAAGACTGATGTTCTGGTAAAATGATACTCGAGAAAAATCCTCCAGTGGCCAAAGGTGTTAAGACACAGAAGCAAACGGTCACAAGGTTGGTGGATAAGGTATGGAAATGCAGTTGATAGAACACACAATGGTAACGTCCTTCGATGTAAGTTTAACGAGCCCAGTGAAGGTAAGATCGGTGTTTTTTCATATTTAGAGAGTCTAAAAAAGCATAAAAGGAGACTCCATTGGGGTACCTTTTTCGACAATAGTCTAGTCGGTTCAAAAAAGGGATAAACTAGCATCGATTAGATGTCAATTCAAAACCATTTTAACGAGTGTGACAAGGACAAGATCACTCGGCTATTTTTTCACTTTTAAGGAGTATGAAAAAATCTTAACTATGGACTCCGTCAGGAATATCCTTCTGGACCAATTTAATAAGTGTGAAAGAATAAGGTCACTCGACGATCTTTTCAATTTTAGGGAGTCTGAAAAGATCTTAACTATGGACTCCATGGGGGTTTCTTTTTTGTAAATTTAGTCCCTCATGCCCAAAAAAGGAATAAAATTATACCTGAGAGTACTCTTCTAAAGAATGGTAATTCGATAGAGTATACCTTTGTTCGTACAGTTGATCGTCTAGACCGAAAAAGGGGTAAACTATCGCTAGATAGACATGACTTCAAATTTCAGTTTAACGAGCGTGAAAGGTCACAAGATCGCTCGGCAATCTTTTCATTTTTAGAGGGTCTGAAAAGGGATTAAAAGGAGACCCGTTTAAGGAATGTTCTTCTGGACCAATTTAACGAGTGTGAAGAAACAAGGTCACTCGACAATCTTTTCATATTTAAGGAGTCTAAAAAGGGCTTAAAGAAGACTCCATAATGGTTACTTTTATCAGTTAATCCAGACGAGATCAAAAAGCATAAATGCAGTCTCCCTAGATGTTGCTTTCAGATCTCAAAGAAAGATTGAAAAACAACAAAGTTAGCTCATGATAGACTCTTTGTGGGTCGATGCCTGGCATCTCCTCGGGGGAGCTGTATGCTTCGATGAAAACATTGTCTAGGATGCCAGGGGTTCTGGAGATATTGATAGGTATCATTTTAGAAATGGTTTCCATATTACCCTCAGCATAGATCTTGTGTGTAGCTAAGGGATTAGTATGACAAGACCTATCTCCAATCATAGTCACGGTGAATTCTCCTGCTTTGATTCGGCTTAACTTTGGGAGGGAATATGATCTGTGATGATGATCTTCCCAAGGTTTGTCTAGACTAGTCATTGCTCCGATTACTACTTCGTCAGAAGGAAAGACTAAGTCTAATGAATCGACGTTAGTGAGAGAACCCGGAGCCCAAATAGGCTCTAGAAGTGGATCTAACTCTTGTGCAGGAGTCGGATCAGGGTTAGCTGAAGATTGTTGGACTAAAGAGTACACTACCTCAGCGGCTAACAAGGGCATGGACATTCCTAAGTGCCCTGTCTCATCCATCATGGCTGATGGGGAAGGAAGAATCCAAGGATCCTCGAAGTAAGTCGTGCAGAACGACAAAACTTGAAAAATCTCAGCCTTATGGTGATTAGATATAAATTTTATATCGTCGTGAGGAGGTGGGAAATCGAAGGTACCCATCAAGGATGGGCACAAACCCACGCCTACATTAACAACACTTGGTTGAGGATTATCAATCATCGAGACCATGGATGCCCCCAAAGCTAGGTCAGGTCTAGAGAAGGACAATTGATCGATGGTCACTATCTGACCCTCATGTGGAAACAACAAGACTCAAAAAATTGTAGCAACCACAGCTTTCATAGCATAATTCTAACTCCATCCTAACAAGATATTATAGTCGAGGGGAGCATCCACTACCTCTACTTCGACACACACGGTTTTCCCTCCTAACTGCACAGGGAAAGAAGGGATGATGCCATGTGGTCGAAATGAACGACCGTCGAAAGTAGTGAGGAGAGTAGGAGATTGAGACAAAATAGGCTGGCCAATGGCCTTCTAGCATGCTAACGACATAACGCATGTTGAGGTGCCCTTGTCAACCACCGCGCGGAAGATATTCCATGTAAAAAATTTTGTGGGATGAGCCACTACTATCTGAAATGCGACATGGTAAGGAAGACGAGGTTTTAAGTTGGTTGTATCTAAGATGATGGTACTCAGATTACAAGTATTAGTAGAGCCCAAAGTGGTTAACAAGGCTTTCCTCTGAGAAGGGCATCTTTGGAGGACCTCCAAAGAAGACATTGCATAAGGGGTTTGTGATAAATCTTCCACCATAGAGTAATTTTGGGCGGCCCTTGCGTTTGGGTTGTGAGAAGATTTTTTAAATGCACCCTTTGGAATGCATGTCATTGTTTCTCCCAACATCTTCTCAATCTGTAGAGGAAGAGATGGGAGTTCGACTTCTTTTCCCTTCTCGGAAGTGCTTAGTGGACTATAGGCATGTGCTCTAGTTGATAGAAAAGCATCACCTTTCACCAAATATACATTCATGGGGTTGTTCGAAGACGGAGGGGGTCCTTGACTACCCCCTTCCGTGCTTGCAGAGGCTTGAGTTAGATTTTGCTCATGTTGAAATGGATTAGTCAACACTGCTTGTTGTTGCTGTGCGACAAACATTTGGGCCTCTGCAAGTCGAGGACAAAGATGGGTGGGGTGGTCTTCCACACACAAGTTGCACAGGTACCTCACCTTTCATTTTTCCATGGTGTCCCTGCCAGCATTATCAGTGGGTTTTTTATCCTCCTTACCCTTCTTTCATTGTTTTTTCTTCCCTTTAGGCTGCTGGGTGGCCTTTGGGTTAGTCGACTGCACGGAGTGTACTTTCGACGTTTGGGTAGGAGGAGTAGCCAAAGTAGTAGTCTGGCTAGCCGCTGAGTGTTGTATAGATAACTGTTGCAATTTTTTTGTGAATTTCTCAATGAGCTTGGTTTGTGTTGAACCAACAATACCATTGGCATGTGGTCCAACTCTCTATGTAGTTTTGTCCAATATTGATCGTGGTGCATTCGGGAAGATGTTGTATAATAAACCAGACTGAGAATAGATGAGCTCAAACTGTTGATCCCTCATGATGGCATCTTCTTCGGAGAAAAACCCAGAAGTTGCGACGTCTTTGGATAATTGTGGGACTAGAGACTTAAGGAACCACTCAAGCAGGAATACTGGTGGGACTGGTACTTTAATTAGACTCTTCCGGCATTTCCATTCTTGGATATGATCAGAGATATGGTTCGCTGTTGTCTGTTCGAAATTGGTGAGCAAATCTATGCCTGCGTCGTATCTCACAGGTAACTGGAAATGGTTAAGGAAGGCCATCACTAGTTCACGAAAGGAAGAGTATCTTGAGAGATCAAGCTCGATGTACCATTTCACGACACTCCTGATAAGAGTGCGTTGAAACAATCGCAGCTGTACGGAGTCATATTTCAATGAGTTATATGAACACCAAAGATGGAAAGTAGTCACATGATCACCTTGATATTCATTAGGCCTGGCCTCGAACTTTAGAATGTCCAAAGGAAACTTCGTTGGCATGGGAGGCCAACATGGAACGTGACAAATAGGATCATTTAACAACCTTGTCAAATTTGGCAAGTGTAGTGTTTCCAGGAATGGTAGTTTGGGTTGCTACTGATAACCTGGGAAAAAGGGTCCTGGAGTTTGACTGGCACCAGGTTGCCAAGAAAAGTTTGGCTGCTGGCCCTGATTCTGGTAGAAACCATGGCCCTGACCAACATACGGATTTTGCATCTGTGGAGACATCATTAGCTGATTTCCCATAAAGGACATAGGATGTTGGGCATGCATAGTGTTTGAAGGACTTTGGGAAGGATTACCCCATGCCGGTCCTGATGAGAGAGGCATAGTAGTCTATCCAGGGTTCCATTGACTGTGGAAATAATTACCCCATAATGGCATTCCAAAGGAGGGAACGGATCCTTGTCCTAAGTTCCAAGGTCCTACTATATGTGCCCCCAACGTAGGAATAGTACCCTATGCCAGAGTATAATGTCCAAAAATGGGGGTGCCCCCAGATGGAAAAGCGGTGGATGCAAAAGTGTTGTTACCAAACGTCCCGTTCCAAACAAATAGTGATGAACCTACTGGCATACTGTGCGCAGGTGTTCCTTGACTCCCGGCTCCAAATAAACTAGTGTGTGCAGGCTGCCCGGTGGACTGCTGAGGCAAACCACCAAGCGAAGGGGATGAAGGAGGAATATGACCTCCGGCGTAAGGAAAAGCATTAAAAGGGACATGAGTGCCCCCAAGTTGATATTGTAGAGGAGCGTTAGAGCTCCCTTCCCCCTGACCCAAAGTCTGTAAAGTGGAGTAAGTGAGTGTAGGACTTGTACCCGAACTAGGCATACCGTATGAGAACGGAGGGCCTATCGCACTAGGTGTGAAGGGGGATGTGGACGCCACCATAGATGGGGTCGGTCCACTATGTGATGTAGTTGCGACTGAGACTGTGGTGGCTCAGAATGACGATGGTAAGTTAGGAGATGATTCTTCTGTGGTAGCAACTGTGGTGGGAATGGAAGAATTCCCAGAAGAAGTAACAACGTTTGTTTCCATAGCTGTGTGAGGCACTGATAGGCGTTCGTAAAATTGGATTGGTATAATAACCTGTGGCCAAGTATCAGTGGTGGGGGTTTCAACTGAGCCAAGATTGGTGGTTGATTCCTCCGGGAGTTGTTTGGGCACAATGGTTTGTAACCCAGTCACTTCGAAAGACCCTTGTTGGTCTAGCTTCCGCCTTAATGGTGGCGGGGGTGGCTCTAGTATAACCGGCGGCAGGCCCAGAAGCCTTCATGACCGGTAGAGCTTGGGATCTTCCACTATGTGATAAGATCCAATACACGCTAATGTATTCTACATGTTCAAATAGTAACACATACTAAAAAAGAATCCCCTAAGAGATAAGACAAACAATCACTAAACTATTTGGAAGAGCATTTACAAAAACCAACACTAGAGCAACTTACTGGTGCAAGTGAAACTCGAACATGGAAGCACCCTCCGAGTATACTCTGCAAAGCATGTCCCAATTTCTGTCCTAGGTACTGTGGTATACCCCCGCAGTCACCCGTGTATGTCCCTAAAAATATTGGCAACTAGATTGCCAGCTCACGAACAGTCACCAGGAAAGCACAGTCGAAAGTTGAGTAGACCACAATGAGCAGGGTATCAAGCCCGAAACTTGTCAAGGGTATCGAGAGAAAATTGTCTGGAAGACAACTAAGGACCTCGAACAGATTTGAGACCCATGAAGCCCCGTGGAAAATGCAAACGACAAAATCCCAAAACAAGCCCTCGATATGTGTTCTCCACTATGATTGGTCCGGCTTTGGAGGGGTTATCTCTGCTACCTTTCCGCACGCGACCTCATGTTTATCCCCTGTGTTAGAGGGGGGTCCCGAATAACTTCCATGAAATTGGACTTCTACACTCCCTATCACAGACTCCAATGTTTGGTTTTGAATGGCCTTGGAGAGTTTCCTCTCCAACCTAATCCAAGGCCCTAGTCCTGAACTAGTTTGTGAACCCTACAAACAAAGAGTCTAATAGATTTTAAATTAGCATTGCTTTTATGGGATTTCTTATGTCACAGGGTATGAAGGTGAAACTGATGATGTGTAAAGACGAAAGCAAAAATGAATGAAAAAATGCTAGAAACAAAAGGCTTTTACTAAATGCAAAATTTCAGCAACTTTTCACAAAGAAAGATTTCTTTTTCTTTTCAATTTTTCTAAGATTTTATGCAGCAATCATAAAGGAATTTCACTCGACTACGAGCTGATTATACTCTAAATGCACTGCAAAAAATTATGAAATAAAAGACTTCTCCCTAGCTAATGATGCAGAAACAGACTTTTCAAACAAAGAAGAAAATGAAAAGAGATATATTTTTTTTTTATTTAAGTGCAAATCAAGCAACAAAGGGAAAATATCGACAAGCACAAAACCAAGAAAAACAAATTCTGGCTTAAAGTGCAGATCAAAAAGAATCAGAGTGAAGACACACAATGGCAATCAAGAACACAAAGACTCTCACACTTGTCTAAAAACCATAAAACAAAATTTTATTTTTATTTTTTCTTGTCAACTATCAACTGAGAAAAAAAAAGAAAAAAAAATAGGCTAAGGGTAAGAGGCCCTAACCTACTGATTGTTCAACCCTAGCCTCAAAAACCTGAGAGGAATACTTCTCATCAAAGGAGGGGATGATTGCCCCACCCTGATTAAAAGGTAGCCTGTCAAGAACTCTACTGTCACTAAAACAACACACGTGCAAATGCATGTTGAGCTGAAATAGGAAGTGTGTACACACAGGATGACCTTGTACAAGTCGCGTGTATGTATAAATTCTAAGACAAAGACAAAAATAGGCAGTCCAGACCAGGAAGAGGCCTCTGGTATTGACAACTAGGGTCCATTGAAGGCTTGGATTCTTTTTCTAACAGAAAACAAAAATAATGCAAGGAATAACAAGGCAAAAAGGCAATCTGAAATAGGACTATGAACCAGCAAGACTCAGATAGGATTCCAGAAAACCCCCTGAGAATGTATAATTATAACAGGGAAGAGGTGGACTACCTCTACAGGTCTCTGGACTCCTACACACTATTGTTATCCCTACAGCTAGCGTTCACATGTGGTCTGTAAGAGGATAGGGCGCAGGTACACACGTGCAGGCCTTATGCAGGCCGCGTGTACCTCTGTGTGTCCTGACAACTACCATCAAGAAGAAGTCAGGGAAAACTGGTATGAAGAACTAGGCTCCCTGCTCGCTCAGACCTTACAGAAAAATATAGGCAAATAAATAGAAAATCTAATCTCTTAAACTACCCAAAACGTCAACTAAATCCGGAAACCCTAAATAGTATCTTCCCCAGTACGATCGCCAATTATGTTGTTGGGAAAAATACCCTATGGACTAGCAAACTAGGGTCAGACTTGCATGCAGATTTTTGACCATAAGGAAATTACTTTTTAACATACCACCCAAAACTTAAACCCCTCTTTCACAATACATGCATGGAAAGGAACTACTAACCTTGTTACTGGCGTTTGGTGTAGATCCTCCGTTGTGCTTCAACCGGTTGCTTACGTTGCTCCTTATAAAGATAATCTGTAGTCAAAACAAACAACCATGCATGCATGCTACTTTTCTACTAGAGGGTTAGAAATTAAGCATAAATTAAACAAACCATAGATAACTCATGCATTGGGACGGGAAAAGTATTCTTTTATTATTTGAAAAATGAATCAACTTACAATCAAAGACAAGACCGACCACCACTCCTTGATCCTGATCCTGGGCTCCTCTTCGTTTGTCCTCCAACTGCTTTGCGTTAAATCTCCTTTGGCATAAGGAAAGGCTAAAGGGTTGGGACAATGGATTCAGCAAATGGGCAGAGCTTCTTCACTATATTTTTCCTCTTCCAAATGGTACCCCTACCCCTTCTTTTATAGGCTATAAGGAGCTAGGGTTTTGGATGAACCCTCGGCCATGCATGGCCCGAAGTTTCAGTTAAATGACCCATAGATTTTTGTTCCGTTGGAAAATTTCCTTTTTTTGTGCTTTGTTAGGTACACGCGGGCTGTAGTGGGACTGCTAGGGTGCACACGCATGCAGTAATGGGTTAGGGCGCGTGGGCCTTAACACAAGAGGATTTTCAAAGAGTTTGTTCAGCATAGTTTTCGAAAAGAAGGGATATGAGTTGGCCTAATGCCAGGTAAGCATGTATGGTGCAATTTAGGGTTATAACAACTGGGACATCTTTTCTCCTGAGAATGTAGACCCTTTCCAACCAAATACAACCAACTGGAGGGAAACCACCATATAGAAGACCTATCCCTCCTAGAATACCACCATCCTATGGAGGTCCTACCCCTCCCGAGGGACAACCCCCTTTTCATGTTCTTCCTGGAGGGAAAATGCCCTTTTCCAGCCATACCTCACTTGTTAATCCATCGCTAGCAGGGGGGAAACCTTCATTTGCTGGAAACCCTTCGCAATCCTAGGGAGTATCTTCTGGAGGCACATTTACCCAAACCCATGTTGGGGGGAACTCATATCATAACCCACAAGGAGGATTATCAAATCCTGTTCCTACAGGATCATCTTATGGACAACCTTATCTAGGCGACATCCCAAACACCACATGGAGTCCTCAAGGACAACAACCTTATCCTCCCCATGGGTCTAATGTGTATCCTCCTCTGGGATCTACTCCTTACCCTCCTCAAGGGCACAATGTTCATCCTCTTTCTAGGCAAGCACATCACCCGGCTTATAATTCTCAAAACCCATCGGGTTATGCAAATGTTTGTCAGCCATCATCGAATCCTATTTATCCTGGTCAGCAACAACCATATGTCGGAGGACCTACTGGTTACAACTATCCACCTAACCCAGTTTATGGTCCTACTGGTGTTCCTATGCCACACCAATATCATCTGCAAATTAATCGATAGCTACCTTTCCTTGCAACTTTGGATCTCCCAGAATTGTCTCGGTTAACTAATTATCCTATTTTTCATTCACCGGTTTGGCCAGTTATTCTAGCTAAAATTTCTTCCGATATTCCAAAATTTGATGGAAAATCTAGAGAATATCCATACAACCATGTGATGAATTTCCATTTGTGGTGTTCATAAAACTCCCTCATGGATAATTCTATACGTTTGTGTCTTTTCCAGCAAACACTTACGGGCTCAACAACAAAGTGGTATATTGAACTACCGCGTGCTTCTTTTCATGATTTCAACTCTCTTTCCATGTCTTTCCTCATGCACTTTCAACTAACTATTCGCTACTAGACGGGTACTGAAATCCTAACCTCCCTTCGTCAAATTGACTCCGTACATATCTCTAACCATATTCATGAGTGGAGACGACGACGAAGGATGATCAAGGTAATCATTCTTGACATATTATTGGAAGAATGGTTTAATAAATCACTTTTACCCCCGATTGCTTGGGATGTCGCTATGGGTGGCGCAGTCACCGAGGAAGAAACCATTGCTCGAGCTCAGTACTTAGATTTGGTTTATTCCCAATCCGGTACTTTGTATGATTTTCTTCCAAATTCTACTAGAGCTAATACCGATCCATCCAAGCCGTCATCCTCATCTCATGTGGATGGTGTTATCAATTCCGTCAAAACTCAATCTACTTCTCAATCGACCACACTCTCCTCTACCTCCCCCAAAACTTAGATCTCTGAGGTGAATACAGTTCAATCTTCCCCTTCACAACAATCTGGAGGTAAGAACAAGACAAAAAATAAATCAAAAAATATTAATAACAATGAACAACCAAAAAATCAAGCTCAAACACCTGCTACCGAAAATAAACCACAACGGAAAATGAAATTCCCATGTATCATTTGTGGTGATGATCACTACAGTCAATACTGTCCACATCAAAATGAAGTGGCGAAAGTTTTCCAGGGAAATTCACAACTCGTTGTGCTTACTCATTCTTTTCCATAGTAGCAATCCATTGTTGCTCAAACCCCCTCTCTTGCGTGCAATTCTAGCCATCCTCATGATGAGGCCTCAACGAGTGCACATATTTATATGTTTAATGGGATTAATTTGACCACTCTCTCTAAGACATACGACACACCAAGTAACCCTGACAAAGGAATGGTCACTAATGGTACCGATACTTTACCGGATCCATCACCATCCTCCGTTAGTCCTCCATTGGTTAATCCTCTGTATGGACCACTACATATTGAGAAACCTACGTTTGACTCTATCTTATGCCCTCCTAAAATAACTATCCATAAATCTACCTTTAATCCTAGTTCACGTGCCGCCCGGAACTACAACATTGTTGAATATTTGGCTCAAGCACTATGTGCTATGTCTGTGTTAGAATTTCTACAGCATTTCCCTAGTCAACGTAGAAACCTTTTGGCCGCTATTGGCGTTGTTGATCCTGAGTTGTCCAACCATATCATGTTTAACCTAGAAAATTATGTGTCTCGACTCTCCCACCAACTTGCTTTCCAAGTTGATGTTGTTGTTCACAATCAACAAATCCAAAGAAATATTCTAGATGAGGGAGCCTCAACTTGTGTCATGTATTTAGCATGTTGGAAAGGTTTAAAATCACCCACACTTAACAAATCCCCAATGATGTACGCGCCTTCAATGGGAAAGGTTTTCATCCCCATGGGATTTTATAGTTCCTGCCCATCCAATTGGGTGGAAAAACCGTCACTGTTGATGTCGAGGTGGTTGATGCTCCCCTCGATTACAACTTGTTACTTGGAATAATTTGGTTTTATGATATGAGTGTCGTTGCCTCGTCAGTTTTTTGATGTGTACAATTTCCTCATCAGGGCAAAACTATCACTGTTGATCAATTGGATTTCTGCACGATCGATGTTCGCACTCCTGCTACCAACAACATTCCTTTCTTGGGAGACCATAAGATCACGTATGAAATCCTTGATGTTGGATTACTAAAATATTCTATCCTTATTGGTACCTTCCCTACACCACTTCCACCAACTACACATCATATTGCCACCATCGATATGATTTTGACCATGGCTTATCAATCTTTGGAATCATCTGACCCTTGGATTGTACCTGGTTCATTGGAATTCGATGCACTAGGTGACACTGTGCCACTTAGTTAAGCCTAAACCTCATATGTTTGTATCCAATCCACTTCTCCCTCTTTGGATGACCAACATCTATTGGCACCCAATAGTTACTCGATGTCATCATGTTTAAGTTCCTTGTTGTCTGCGATCGACTACATTTCCCCAATTTTTCCCTCGGATGAATCTATTATGGAAATGTTGAGCATTGATGAGCTACCTTGGGATGATAACCATCATCGATCCTCTTTTCTCCCAGCTCGTGAAGAAATTTGGGTAGATATACAGTCTATCTCCCCTCCTGATGTCGATTTTCTATTGTCTCCCATGCCTTCAACTTCCGATGATTTGGATCTAGTAGTTGACATGGTAATATCTTTAGTAGGGATATTGGATCCTGATCTCCTTGCCCCTATCGTCACCCTCGATATGTGTTCCTTCCACGGTGATTTTCTTCCATCTAGTAAAAATCTCTCAGAAGCCATGACCGAGTTTTGTCCCTTGACATGGTGTCCTTCCAGGACGTTATTCTCTTGGAAGCCATGATCAAGAAGAGTCCACGATCATATTTTTCCTCTCTGTGTTAAGCTCATTAAAAAATGAAACCGAGGTCACGAGAATAGTTTCTCTTCTCTGTCGCAAGCTCGTTAAAAAATGAAACCACAATCTGGGGATTGAACCTGGAACCCTGAGCATAGTTCTTTTTCTGTGTCAAGCTCGTTAAAAAATGAAATAGTCACCTCTCTTGAAACTTCATTTCATCCAGTTTTATCCTTTTTATACATCTAGTAGAGAAATTGGTGACAACCTCAAAGTTGGTGAATGAATTGAAGATTGGAGGGCATGACTCCAATATTTGATGATCATTTTGGAGTTAAGCCACTAGATTTCAAGTTGGGGGGAATACCGAGCTTAGTCTTTGTTCTTTCTCATTCTCATAAATACATGAGAATGGAACTAGCTAAAATTTTATCTCTTTTTCGGACCTGCATGGATAAGCAAAAAATGAACCCCTTGGAGTTGTCTTTGAGCTCTTTTCAGACTCTCTAAACATGAAAATATTTCTAAGTGATCTTGCTTCCTTTCCCACTCGTTAAAAGGTTCGTTAAAAGGTTTGAAAGGGAATATTTCAAGTGATAATTTATCTCTTCTTCAACCTCACGAGACTAACATTAAGAAAAAGGACAACATTGGAGTTGTCTTTAGGTTGTTTTCAGACTCTCTAAATATGAAAAATCATAGAGTTTACCTTCTCTGGACTCATTAAACAATCATACATTGAAGGGCACATATGGGATCGAACCCTTACTTCTTCCAGTTCGTTAAAAAAAGGAAGAGGGACTTACCTAAGGTGAGTCACATTGAGCATGTGTTACCCTCCTTGAGCTCATTAAATTAAAAAAAGGTACTCATCTATCTGGATGGCAGAAAAATTGAAAGAAACAAGACAAACAGTTTTTTGAGAACACTACCAGTAACTCTTACGGTCACCCTTGAACACGACACTTTGTATTTGCACACATTTTTATTCACTGAACCTCTGCACTGAGCCAAGCCTATGAGTTTCTTATACTCCTTTGAGTCACCCGACGAAAGTCACCGTATCCACTACATTATCATTCTTTGGCCCATGTCAAGTTTCTGCTATTGTGCCTCAGTGTTCAAGGGAAGTATCTGCCTCAAGAGTCAACCATCACAAATATCTTGTTTCAATACTTGTGTTAGTCCATGTTCATTTGGTCTACCAATTACATCTCTATGACTATTTTGTGTCATTGATGGGTGGTACATCAAGGTCCTCCTTCGATGAGTCTATTCCTGTCGACTTCAACACATTATCCGGGAGATAGACTTAGAAACCAGTTAGTACCTTGGGACCTGTATACCTCAATGGCAAGCCTCATCATGTTCGACAATGGGTTTACATCATTGAACATTGATTGGATGATTCCATGGATGTTCGAAATCATCTCATTCATTCACATTCATCGAGATGTACTAGAGTACCTTGGGAATCATTGACATCAATGGTGATCTCCCTCGTGCGTGTTAACGGTTTACATCATTGACCGGTAATCAAGTGGTTTCTGCCATGTTCGACATCATGACATCTATTCATATGGTTAGATTTGTACTACATTGGGATTGGTAAGAATACCCTGGGTCGAGTGTCATCACTCTTATGTATACTTTTCCTAGGTTGCGAAGAAGTTCTTTCAATACTATGACACATATATTGTTACATAGATCCACTTTGTATTGGTCATGTCTATGTCTTGTCATCTCATAGATCCATTATGTATTCTTCATGGCTACTATCAGTGCAAGTCATAGGAGTATAGATCCACATTGTATCTGCAGTGGCTATACCATTTTGTCAATATAATTATGGATCTGCAGTGTATTTTATGGCGGCCATACCTAAAAAGTATTTATCACTCAAGCATAGGTATGCATGCCTTGGCTTTGAAACATGTCATAATGTTTGTTTTATGGTTGTGTGCATATTTTTTCAGTTTCTTTGTGTCCATACCCTTGTTCAAAAAAGTATACAATATACTTCAGTCATCATCGTCTTCTAACTTCGTACTTTGGGGGGCAATCTGTTACACCTCAAAATTACTCACTTCGATAGTGTCGCAAGTGTCGTCATTACAAGTGTTGTAAGTGTCGCATATTGTACACAAGTGTCATATCTTGAATACAAGTGTTTCAAGTGTCACAAACATCATCCTACCATGTTTCCCATGTTTTGCCTCTAACAACATCACAAAGACACTTAAGACACCCCAAAGACTAGTTTTGAAGAAGACAAGTCACTTGAAGGGAGTACAAACCTTTTGACACTCAAAGAACCACTAAAAAATGAATTTTGGATAGGAGCACTCCCCTACCCACTTTCAAAGAGTGTTGGAGCTCCCTGATCCTCTTTGGGAGAGTGTTTGAGCACCCTATGCACCCTTTTGGGGGAGCGCTACCCTTTTTTTAGAAAATTTTGGGTTTGTTGAGACAAATAAGGGAAGACTCCCTCAACTCCTGAAGGTAGTTGGATTTGAATAGATGGTCAAGGCATGATATTAGGGAATATCCTCAACTTATCCCAAAGATCTCTCAAGTGATTGGACCTCTCCAAGGTTATATAAGGAGGCCCTATCATGGTGAAAGGTACATGGAAAATATTGGAGATGTGAAACTTATGATTTCATGAGTGAGATGCCATCAAAGCAATAAGTAGGGGTTACTTGAGAAAATGGGTTGGACAAGGAGAATTGGAAGAAGTTGTTGCACCTTCATTCAAATGATTGTACGTACTTTTACTTATTTTCATTAATATAATCAATGCATGGCTTGTTTCTTTCAAACTTGTGCTTGTTCCATATGACTTTGTCTGCAGTAGATGGATCTATGTTTGAGCTAATATCAATAGAGTAGGAAGTATTTTGTACCTTTGTTTGTTTTGCAAGACCTATTAGGGAGCTAAGGATCTAAGCTCAACCAGGACTTTGCAAGGGTAAATGTCGCTAATAAGGTACATATCTTTCTCCTTCTCTTTCATTTATTAGCTTGGTTAGATCTAAAAGGAAGTCAGTGTCCATGTTAAGCACTTTTTTGTCTTGGCCTTAGGAGTCTAGAGACCAAGAGGGAATCCACTTATCCATAGGGGGATTCACCTACAACAAGAGTCACCAATTATGTTACGAGGGGAAAACTCTCTATGGCCAGGGTAAACCACAACAAGCAGGTATGACTGCAGAAATATACTCAATTCCAACATATGTTATATAAACCAATGTGCAAGTGAGATAAGAAAGAAGCCTACCTCGTTCCAACATTTGAATATGTCCACCATTGAACAGTTCGACCGAAATATTTACACCTATGACAAGTTCTCAACAAGCAAGTAGAGAAAGCATATGGTGATAATATAAAAGGTTAGCACATTAGATAGCATAATCCATCAATAAACATTACAAACATGCTCATGGATAATAATCATATATTTACATGATACCAATAGGACAGGAAAGGAGTATTTCTATTAATAAATGATCAACAGAAGTGGTAACATTACAGACTTCTGTGTTGGCACGGTTTAGAACCAATAAACCAAGTTCCATCCAACTAGGTCTCCACCACTTCAATCCTCCAACAAAGGCAAGATCATAGAAAAGAGACAATGAGGTTCTCTCAACAATAGGGAAAGATCTTTGGGGATGAACACTATGTTCAAACTTGAGGGACAAAAGGATGCAGACTCAATGTGAAGTAATTTCTCCAGAGTAACTTTTCTCTCAAAGTTGAATGCTTTCTTCTCTTTTCCATAGCTCGGAATTGTGCTCTTATAGCCTTCAAAATGTAACTGAAGGGTCGAGTCAGAACATTTCCAGTATATGGAAGGCCAAGGATCAGATATCTCTTGTCGTGACATGGGCACAAATCCTGATGTACATGGGATGTAGTGGAGCAACTTGCATATACACATGTTGTATAGTATATAGGGTGCGTATATGTGGAAAAATATGTATTTTTAGCTCTGGATTCATCAAAATAGTATGACAAATTTGCATAGAGAAATGGATAAAGGCCCTCTGTGCAAGATAGCAATAGTGAGGTAAATCTTGCTATAACAATTTTTCAGTCTGTTTTGATTCTTAACAATGCCTTTTATTTATGACTACACCTTTCTAGTACGCTTCGTCATTTATGGTTTTTTAACCGTCACTTTCATCCTTTAATGCCCTTACCAATTTATGTCCCACTCTTTAGTTTTGTGCACTTAACTAACTCTGTGTTGTTGTTTTTTTCTTATTTTTACTTCCTTTTCTTTCGATATACTTTTTCGTGTTTACCTTTGTATTTATCGTTTTCCCCCTTTTTATTTGTTTTCGTCCTTTTTCTACTTCTTTTTTTTTTTCTGTATTTTACCTTCCTACTATAGTACAACTACTATGATACATGTGTTCTTGCATAATTCAGATTAATGCACAGATGCTCGACCATCTCTGTAGAGTTTCAATCGACTCCCATTCACCATTCCTCCCAGGGCTTCTCCACTCAAGGTTTCTAACTGTGAAACACCTGCCTCTGTCACATGTTGAATCCCATAAGGTATGAACCAATGAATGTGAAACTTTCCCGGATGTTGTAGAAACTTACTGTCATAGAGTAATACTAAGTTTCCCACTTGGAACTTTTTCTATTTAATGTGTCTATCATTCCATGTCTTTTCCCTTGCCTTCTAAACTTGTTGATGGAATCCTACGATAAACCAACCTTCCTCAAACCGTACTAACTGTGATAATATCTCCTCTACTATGACATAGTCCAAAATATTAGTAATCACTACAACACGCAGACTCGATAGAATAAACTCCATCTACATCATTGCTTCTTTCCCATAGACCAACCTAAAAGGTTTTTGTCCTGTCAACTTCTTTCTTGTAGTCCAATATGCCCACAAAATTGCAGGAACATTGCATATTTTTTTCAAAGCATTCTCCAAAATTTTATTAAAATATTCTATTATCCTATTATCCTGAGGGTGATATGGCATACTCTTCTAGTGATGCATTTTAAATTCCTCAGTTAACACTACAATTGTCTTATTCAAGAAGTGTGTTCCTTGATCAATGAGTAATATGAATAGACATCTGAATCATTTGACTACATTATCAAATAGAAACTGCATGATAGTCTCTATGGCACAGTCCATGACTAGTGATGCTTCTTCACATATGGTCAAATACTCTATCACAATGATTATGTACCTCACTCCTGATCTTCTTGTTGATGGGTTGATTGGCCCCATAAAGTCTATTTCCCATTTTTCAAATGCTTGCAACATAACCTATGGATGTAAAGGAATTTCATCACTCCTCAATGGATTTCCCACCCTTTGACATACATCACATTCCTGACATTATTATTTATCATCCTTATGAAGTTTGGGACACCATATCATTATGCACAAGATCTTATGTGGTTTCTCTTTACCTGCATAGTGTCCTTATGAAATCCATTTCTATGCTTCTATGAGTATCATAGGCCTTTCATGTTCCAACACACATCATATCAATATTCCATCTACACCTAACTTGTATAAGTTCCCTGCAATGAGCTCATAGTCTACTTCTTTAACCACTAATTTTTTCTTATGCCCAATTTTCATGTTTGACGGGGCCATTCATATACTTTGAAACTGCACAATGTGTGTGAATTAGTCATCCACCATCTTAACTAAAAATAATTGTGTATCTGGCAAATTGTCATCTATATTCCCTACATATTCTCTTGGTAGTATGTGCGATAAGTGATCAGGTCCTACATTTAAATTCCTTAGTTTCACAACAACCTACAAATCATATTCCCGAAACATTAGTAACCACCTGCATTCTCTGCCCCCCAACAATGGCTTGTTAACTAAGTATTTTAGTGCAAAATGGTCTGTGTACATATTAAAGTGAGAACCTAGTAAATAATGATTAAAATTTTATATTGCATATACCATTGCCAATCTTCTCATTCTATAGTGGTGTAATTATTTTCTTCTATGGACAACTTCCTATTTGCAAAAGAAATTTTCTGATCTATGTCCCCTTCCCTTGGTTGAGAAATTATTGCACCCAACGCTATGGACTACACATCTACATGAACATGGAACTCCTTGCTCCAGTCTGGAAATATCAAAATCAACATGGTCAATAATTTCTGTTTTAAGGTGTACAAACCCTTTTTCTAGTCTTCATTCCATTGGAACTTTGCTTCCTTCTTCAACAACTTCTCCATAGGTGTTGTAATATACACATAAACTTTGATAAACTTCCTGTAATATCATGTGTGACCTAAAGCTACCCTCAATTGTTTGAGTAATGTAAGTGTTGATGCACATAAGTGAATGCTCGTCAACTACAAGGGGAAAGTCTAGTTTGAGGTTGTCTAAGTAACCTAGTTCGTTTGAGGTAACTTACCCTGATGGATTTTACAGCTCCATTAGTCGATAAAGGTATCCAAAAAAAAATGACTAACTATTCATTAACAAAAATCTACTATATACATTCACTAATGTATTTAGATTAAATATATATTAATAAATAATATAAATGTTTAATTACAAAATATACAATACACATATATGTACAAGGTTTATATAAATCCTTGTGAAACTAAAATTTCACTACTGGAAACAAAACTCAAGTAACATATGAATATACAAAATTCTAAAACTAATTACTAATTTAATTAAAAAAATCAAACTAAAAAAAAGAAATGAATGCAAATTGTAATGTTTTAAATTAAATGGGAAAAGCACCTTAAGTTTAAATGTTAATGCTTATTCATTCGGAAAAAGATAACTAAACTAAAATAATAAAAGAAAACTAACCTATTACTGAACAACAGCCAAAAAAAAGTTATTATTATGCCTTCTTGTGTAAGATTTTTTCCAGCAGCCTGTCTGCCAAAGAGAAATATATGGCAAGCAATTTATCGAGGAGAAAGACTTATGGTATTACCCAAACAAATTCAGATAATTAAGTAATTGATATGTCACTTACGAAACATAAAGACAATTTTCAAAATCAGAGCCGTTATGGAATTTTATGAACCAATATGTAGGGAGGGAAATAATTCCAACCAACGTAATTGATTATAAAATATTCAAAATATCTGAATCAACTTAAAATATTGATATATTTTTGTTACAATTGAAATATCATATGGATATTAATAAGTTGGAATAATAAACTATTGTTTATAAAACAAAACTGACATGAACAAAAAGAAAATCTCAAATCATGTATTGATAAAATAGATCAAAGCTAATTTGATCAACACACATTGAGCTTAGAAGAATATAAAATTAGATGACCAATAGAATAATCATACCAAAACATTTTAATGATAGGGCAAAATCCATTGGTAAAAATCTGTATTCATATCCTCCTTCAAAATAAACTTTAGCCCATTGTCCTAGAATTCTAATCGTGTTTCGTTTCAAAATAACACAACTATTTAAACAAAACAGTGATTGACTCTCGTATCCACAGGATAGAGGTAGATATTTTAAAAAATAGAGTACTTCAGAAATAAAATTCTAATCTAAGTTATAATAACAATATTCATAACAACTTATACAAAGTTTTTTATAAGAGTTTTTTTATAACAAGTTCTTTTGTTGATTACATTTTAATAGAAATACTCTTTTCTCATCCAATTAATGTGTTGCAAATATTTGAATTGTTATTCCATGGGCATATTTCTTATGAATATTGATGGATTATGTTATTATATGTTCTAAATTTATATATTATCACCATATGATTTTGTATCTTGGTTGTTGAGGACAAGTTGCATGTGTATATATTTGATTCAATTTCTCATCAAACATCTGGACGAGGTAGGCTCTTTATCTTGTCTTGATAGCATGTTTGTTTATATAGCATACTTGAGATTAGAGTTGATTTATGCAGTCATTTTCGTCTATTGTGGTTTACCCCATGCTATAGAGTGATCTTCCTCATAACATTTTTTGAACCTTATATTACAATAGTTTATCATAAGGTTTAGTTTAAGGTTGATTTGTGTCATAGGTTTAGGACACTCAAACATAACCAATTTCATATTTGCATATCAAATTTAGATTTAGGAGATACTCTATTCATTAATTCTTAATCATGTAATCAACATACTTCATGAACCCTTTTCTCATGTTTAACTTAGCTAGAAGAAATGATAATCTTTGAATTATGAAAAGGAAAACCATGATAGAGTTTCTTCTAGTGGTTTTGCATGAAAACATGATTTAAATTCATGCTTTGTAGTCATGAATTTAAAGAAGAAGAAAAATCATTAAGCCACAAAAAATGTATTCTCACATGAGAAAATAATGAGCAAAAAATAACAAGTGTTAAACACACACATTTTCACCTAAAACCTATCAATCTAATGAAAACACTTTCTAGGGAGTGAGTGAAAGATGATATTATGTTTTGAATAGAGATGAAAAACAAGGTGCAATTTGGGAAACCAAAAAATGGTGACTCACTAGACCAAGCATTTATATTTTGTCTAGTAAGATTTCATCTCAGGAAGAAAAGAATAAGACTTGAAGAAGGATTTAATCTTCCTGAAATAAATTCACTTTGAGACCATACAATATTAGGATAACATCATTTTTATAACCATAAAATAAAATATGATTTTCAAGGGATTATAACCTGAAAGAATGTCTTAATCAATGAGTCACTGTGTTTATGAAAATGACTTCAATACCGTTGATAGAGCCATTGTTGCCAATATGCATCCATAGCCTCGGTAGGGATGTTATTTAACCCACTCAAATTCTTTAATCTGATCCAATAGTTGTATCCACATGATATATACTTCCATGAAAAGTTAACTTACAAGAATATGCCTGCTACCTCTTGACCTGACATTGCTTCATTACAAACAATCCTGTTCAGTGCCCCGATGAAGTTGTCTTGGTATCATGTGTGCATTTTTCCACTGCCAGAAAGCCTATTCAGTACCTCGACGGGTTTACACACACTTCCCACACAACTTAAGTGCTTCCAACCCGCTTATTTCCACATTTAAATAATAATACAATTAGATATTTTTTAATGACAAAGAGAGTGGGGTGATACTAGAGGTTAATTGCAATACAGGTGTACAACTGATCATGTTATTTATTTGATTTTGAAAATGGAACTTTTATCATGGTTTAGAGATTTATATTTTAGTAAAGAAATCATCTAGATAATGGGGAAGCACATAAAAGTGATTCCTTAAGAATATGGACAGTGTAAAAAGTCCAAAGATCATCGTATTACTCAAATATTTAAACATATCTCTAGTGTAAATGATCTAACAAAGACAATTTGAGAATAGAAATAAAGTGACAATTGACTTAAAAATCAATTGTCTAAGCTATATCTTAATATCGGGACTCATTTGAACTATTTTAGATTGCTTGAACAACATAAATCTTGAAATAAATGTTTCCTTCCGACAATTTCTTCTTGAATTAGTAATATAATAATCCAGAGAGACAAGAAAAATAGAAAATTTAATTAGAGAAATCAAAGAAAAAAATAACGCATAACACACCAAATATTTACAAAATTTTTAGTCTCAGTATAGTCAAGCAAAGTAGTTCTTGAGGACTTGGCCATTCACTGGAAAAGTGTTTGGTTGTCCTTCTAAATTTTGTATATGGAAAGAGCTAGGACCAAGGTTTTTTGCAATGATGAAAGGTCCTAACCATAAATTTTGGAACTTTGAATTTTCTCCCTTTTCCTCATTTGCCTTATCCCACCTAAGAACCAAATCTCCTACATCAAAATTGCGATCTGTGGAGTATATTTTGTTGAACCATCATTTAAACATTTTTTAGTGTTGATCCATTTTACGTTTAGCTTGTGTCCTAGTTTCTTCTAGTTTGAGTAGAGCATATATCCAACTTTCTAAGGATGAGCACTCTTCTTTTTGGACCTTTTTATCTAGCTGCAATGATGGTAGAAATACATTGGGAGGAAGAATAGCTTCTCTTCTGTATATAATAAAGAATGGATAATTTCCAATGGATTTTGTGGGTGTAACCCTATCAGCCCAAAATGCATAGAATAGAGTCGTATGGCAATTTTTGTGATTTTTTGATACTATTCTTTTAAGGATTGTTTTTTTAACTAAAATGGGTAATTTTATTAGAGAATTGTAGCTGGTTGGGCCAAGGCCAAATCAACCATTTAAATTTATCACAAGGGGACATTACATGGGAACAACTTCTTGCTTAACCTGCAAGGGAACATCACAAGGGAACAACCCAAGGGAACAACACAAGGGAACAACCCAAGGGAACAACACAAGTGGATGACCCAAGGGAACATCCCAAGGGACCAGACCAAGGGAACAACCCAAGGGAATATCTCAAGGGAACATACCAAGGGGACAACCCAAGGGAACAACCCAAGGGAACAACACAAGAGAACAACCCAAGGGAGCTACAACCCAAGTGAACACTCAAGGGAACATCTTCTCAATTAACAAAGTTGTTATTATAGGATGGGGGTCCAAAAGGGAATTTCAACATTTTTTTTGAGTGCTCCTAAAGGTAGTAGGCAGCCCATATTCACCTTTTTGTCTGCTTCCTTGTTTGATCCACAGAGGATGTGAAAAAAGCAAGGGGAGGAGAATTCTTACAACACTTGACGAATGCTTTGCAAGGCCATGTTGATTACTAGTTTTCTGAATTGATCATTCATGTTTAGAGTCTTGATTAGGATTTTAGAGTCTCCAAAGATTTGTATTTATTTAATACCATTTTCACGTGCTATCTGACAAGCTTTTAGTAGCCCTAGAATTTCAGCCTGATTATTTGTTCTCTGACCAAGTCCCCAACTAAAACTATATTTTTTATTTTTTTCCGAGGAGTAGATCACTCTACCTGCTCCTGCATTCCCT
Organism: Picea engelmannii; assembly: GCA_009831015.1. NCBI lineage: Eukaryota > Viridiplantae > Streptophyta > Pinopsida > Pinales > Pinaceae > Picea > Picea engelmannii. The sequence goes on along the minus strand of ML790524.1, from coordinate 243,029 downwards.
GGGTTTCCTTTGGAGGATCCATCGAAGAAGATTGAGGCTATGCCTTGCCTCCTCCACCAAATTTCTTGAAAATATGCATCTTTGTCTCGCAAACACCAACTTGGATTTTTTGTAGGGAAAATAATGGTTTGAGTTATGTCTCGAAAGGTGAAGGTTCCAATCCATTTATTTTCTGTGGGGAGAAGAATAATTTCTTTTGTGGCGAAGTGGTTTGCCACTATTTAGAGAAGGAGAGATTTTGATTTTGCAACCACCGTTGAGGGGGAAGGTGGCGTGTTGTTGAAGATCTGATCATTTCTAGCCAGCCATAGTTTCCAGCAAATGTATTTGGGGATGTCCTGCCAAGTTATTCTCTAGGTTGGACTGGTTTGAATCTCTTGAGGATAGCGTACCTTCCATAAGGAAAATAAATCAACCACTGTGATCTTTCTCAAAGCTGTGTCTTTGAGTCCTTGAAGAGAGGTTTTTCATAATTCTTGAGCAACTAGACAATCTACAAATAAATGATCCATAATTTCAAGTGCATGGCAGCACATGGGGCATCTATGAGGGCCTATGAAGCCTCATTTTTCCATATTTTCACCTGTTAAAATTTTCCTATGCATTAAAATCCAACTAAAGAAATTTACTTTAGGGAGGCCGAGGGGGTCCCAGATCTTCTTCCAGAGGATCATTGTCCCATTCATAGCTTGTAAGGGGTGCAGAGTGTTATATCCTTGGGCTACTAAGTAGAAATCGGAGTTTCCCCATCCCCATCTGTCCCTTGAGACGATATGTACAGGTGCACAGTCCATCAACACAACAAGGAGGAGGGATTTTTGCGAATGCATTTGATTTGGGATGCCCGAGAGATCCCATCTTTTCCATCTTCCTGAATCATCCCATGTAGAGATGTCTGTGATTTCATTGATGCCATGCTGAGAGAGCCACACACATATCTCCTTGAGATATTATGATTCGATGAGGGGGGATTTTCCCATAATGTTGTCTTGCCACAACATAGTTTTTTTTCCATTCCTTGGGATTCGAAATAGATGCTTCTGAAAGGGTTCTAGACCGCATCTGCAGAGATTCCAGATCAAGTTTCCTTTGGGGATTTTCACTTCCCAAAGGTTTCTCATAGAGGCACCATTGAGATATATTTTTTTTAAGAGATTTATTACTCGATGTCTGTGATTTTCATAAAGATTCCAAATTATTTTACCTCCCAATGCTAGGTTTGCAAGCTTGGGGTCTCTTACTCGTAGGCCACCTTCTACATAGGGGTATTTGATAGTTTCCCAATTGACCAAGTGGTATTTATTTTGGTTTCCTTTCCCTCCATTCCATAGGAATTATCTAATCATATTTGTAATCTAAATCGTGGTCGCCTTTGGGGCCAGGAGAAAGGAAGCCTGGTATATTGGTAGGGAGGAAAGGACTACTTTTATGAGGGTGAGTTTCCCAGCATTGGTGAGCCACTATCCACCCCAAGATGAGATTTTATCTTTGAATTTCCTTATAATTTCTTCCCACAAAGAAGATTTGTTGAAGCCCAGAGTTAAGGGGAGTCCCAAATACTTTATTTTTTTCCAAGAAGCATAGCCCGAGAAGACTAGGTAAAGGGCTCTTTGTTGAATAGCTTGCTGATTTGCATTCCACCCATACACTACACTTTCCCTTTTATTGATGAGCGCTCAGGAGATGCTGTAGAAGATTTGAAGTATTTTGTTGAAGATTTTTTCAATTTTTATGGAGGCTCCACCTAGCATGAGGGAATCATCTACAAAGAGGGCATAATTTATCGGATCGATGCCCTTTGTCAACTTGATGCCTGGGACTGAACCAGTCCTCTTTTCAACAGTCAACTTTCTTCTTAGAGTATCAACCATAAAGATGTACAAGAAGGGGTAAAGAGGGAAGCCTTGCCTTAATCCCCCGGAGGCCAGAAAAAGTTTGTTGGTTTGCCATTTACTAGAGGGGCTATCCAAGGATTTTCAATGCATGCTTTTATCAACTTGACAAAGTCAGTGAAAAAACCAAAAGAGAGGAGAACTTTGTAAAGGAAGGAGAGGTTTACCCTGTCAAAAGAATTTTCCATGTTGAGCTTTATCAACATCCCTTGCTCATGTCATTGATGAATGCATTGCATGGATTCTTGGACCTACATTACATTGTCGAGAATATGTCTCCCCTTGACAAATCTACCTAGCATGGGGGAAATGAGATTCTCTAGTAGGGGCTTGATTCTATTTGCCAAAAGCTTGGACAAAATTTAATAAGAAGAATTGCAGAGTGAGATAGGCTTGAATCTTTCGAAGGAGCTCATATTAACATATGTGGGGATTAAAGCTAAGAAGGTGGAGTTAATGTTGCCTCCTACTTTAGCTTTTCGGTGAAAAGATTTAATCATCCTCAGTAGGTCATTCTTAATTATGTCCCAACATGCTCTGTAAAAATGGATTGTGAATCCATCTAGTCCTGGGGCTTTATCAAGCTCCATGGACCAGATGACATTGTTGATTTCTTCTTTAGAAAATGGTTCCATGAGGACTGAATTTTCTTTACTGCCTCTGATAGGGGATGTGTGAGAGGAAATCTGAGATAACCTATTCAGATTTAGAGTCTTCTCCCTTGTAAATTCTCTTGATGTGAGTTTATAATGTGGCCTTGAGCTTCTCAAACCCTTTGTGGATCAATCCATCTGAGGAGGAAATTTTAGAAATGTGGTTTTAGGGGAGGCGGGTTTTGAACTGTCGATGAAAGAACGAAGTTTTTTGGTCTCTGGCTTTTAGCCACAAGCTTCGAGACTTAAGCCTCCAATACTCTTCCTCATGGTGAAAATCAAAGAAACTTTTTCTTTGGGAAGATTTTTCTTTATCCAAATATGAGTTGAAGATGTCTTTGATCTCCATTTCATATTGCAGATATGATAATTGTTGAATTATCTCTTGTCTATGTCTAAGTGGAGTGTTCAAGGGATTTTTGAGCCAGTCTTTCAATGCATGTTTTGTTGTTTTTAATTTATACTCCCACATAAATATTGGAGACCTTGAAATAGGAGAGGACCAAGATGAGTGGAAAGTTTCAAGAAATCCCTTCTTGTATATCCATAGAGGGCTGAACCAGAAAGATATTGGGCCCATATTTTCTTCTTCTTCCAAAACCAAGAGGATAGGTTTGTGATCGAAAGTCAGTTTTGGAAGGATCTTGAAAGAGATTATCCTCGTTTATTGAAGAAACATCCTCTAGATTAAGAATATGTCCAAGCGAGCTGAGATGTGATCAGACCTAATTCTATTGTTTTTTCTAGGTGAAAAGACCTTTTGAAGGCTTGAATTCAAGGAGGTCCCACTGATGGACTAGATCCTCAATGAAGGGGAGAATTTGGTCCCTTATATTGTTTCCTCCTCTCTTTTCTTTTTGTTCGAATATAAGGTTTATATCTTTAACTAGAATTATATTCGAAGGAGAGAAAATCTCTAAAAAAATTCTACAAGTGTTTGCCAAAAAAAAATTCTTCTCAGAGTACCTGATAGGAACATAAAGATTGAAGAGTGAGAGTTAAATCTTACTTGGAATATGTCAGAGTTCAGTGAATATCTAATGCTAATTCTCAAAGGAGATATCTACATGAAATTTTTCCTTCACCCACAAGGATGCAAGGCCACCTGAAGAGCCCCTTGCAATGACGGATTTCCCTGCATTTTTCTTCCATTTTTTATTGATGATTTCTAGAAGGGTGTCCCCTTCAATTTTTGTCTCTTATAGTAAGAGAATCTTGGGAGGGTCAATTTTCAGAAGGTATTTTATTGCTTCAGCCTTTGAAGTATTCCCCAAGCCTCTGCAACTCCAAGAGACTATACACATTATTTACTAGAGTGGGGAGGGCCTCCCTTGGGGGGGCTTGTTCTGGTATTCCTTCCAATGGACATTTCAATGGTAGGTTGGCTTCCTTGCATTTTTTTCCTCTCTGCTTCTTCTTCTCTTACTTATTTACGAGATTTTATCCTTGCTCTTTTTGAGGGTCTTTCAAAAGACTCATCCTCTGAAGATCCAGAGTTTTCCGAAGGTTTCTTTTTTATTATATCTGCATAGGAAGGGGAGGAGGAGGCTCCAATTGGGGAGTTGGGATGGATCTCAACAATGTTTTTCCCTATTGTGAGAGAAAGGATCTTCTGTTCAAGTCACTCCATCACTGGATTCGAGATTTTTAGGGGGTTGCTGAGGATTTCAAAGGGGTTTTCGGAAGCCACTGGGATTAGTGGGGCTGAGCTCCCTTCCCCATGGGCATTCCTTGCAATGGGGGTGCCACACCTCTTTGACGTCCATTTTCCTTTGAATCTACTGTTGTGTTTTGACGAGGATTCTTTATGAACCTGTGTCCATTGGTTTCCTTTCAAGTTTTCCACCTCCTCCTTGGCTTTAATTTTTCAATGTCGGGAGAAATGATCGTAACCATGGCAATACCTGCATTTAAATGGAAGCTAGGAATATTTCAATTCTTGGATGTAAGACCAGTATGCAATATTTAGTTGTATGGCTTCTAGGATTCCAACCTCCAGATCAACTTCCACACATATTCTTTCACAGGAATATTGTTCCTTTCTCTCTACTTTGTCAATGTATTTTTCGAGGGTGTTTCCAATGGCTTCTAGGGACTTCAGGTTCCAATAATGCAGGGCTAAATGAGGAAGGCACACCCAGACCGGAACAACTGAGGGAATGTATTTCATTGGATAAGCATATCCGGACCATTTTTTTAAGTACAGACCTTGAGGGCCCATAAAATACGGTTCATTCCTGAAGATGAGATTTATGTCTTCTATATTATCAAAAACATAAACGATGAATCCCCTGCCAACCAGATGGCTTATGGTTCCTTCCTTTACTAGAGGAATCCAGTTCCTCTGCACCCATCCATATACATCTTTGGCAGAAGGTCATAAGCCCATGAACTTCCCAATGAGTCCCCACTCAGCTAGGTTAAGAGAATATCTACAGGTTTCTTCTGCTGGTAGGTCGATTGAAGGGATGTTGTCCAATTTTTTATGAATTTCAGGTGCGATTTTGAGGCAAGTCATTTGTTGCATGCAATGACCAGCTTCATGAATGCATCTATATCAAGTGGTAGAGTGGGTGGGGGTCCTCAGGGCCCCCTCCTGGGGCCATGGTGAGAAAGCAGGTGGGAAGAGAGCACACCAAAGCGCACACACATGGCCTGGGTAGGGTTTTTACTAGTAGCTCCACATTCTTTTAAGGATTTTAAGTAAGTTCTTATTGGTTGATTCAATAATTCCATTACCTTGATGGTAATATCTAGATGAATATTGAAATTTAATTCCTTTTTCCATAAAAATTACATTCAAATCTATCAAGGAAAAATAAGATGCATTGTCAAACACCAATGATTATGGAATTTTGAAGCGTGAAATGATCTAATTTTTGAGGAACGAAATCACTTGATTAGTGTTGAATACTCTAAGAGGTATAGATTCAAACCAACTGGTTAAGCAATCCATTACTATAAGGATGTATTTATTTTGAAGGGAGCAGGAGGGATTGATTGACCCAATGATGTCAAGGCCCCATTGTTGAAATGGTTGATAAATTATCATTGGCTACAAATGGAAAGTAGATTTCTTCACTTTTCCAAAGGCCTTTTGGCATGTAACACATTTGTTAGGCATATCAGGAGCGTCTATAAACAACATAGGCCAGTGATAACCATATCTGAGGCCTTTATATGAGAAATTGTTTTTCCACCGAAATGACCTCCTTCATTACTCAAATGCAATTCATTTAGAACTTTTCTAGATTCATCCTTTTCTAAGAAACATAATAATACTCCATCAAAAAATTTCCTAAAAGGGACATCGGTAATCATTTGAAAAGGAGAAGATCTAAGTTTTAATTCCCTTCTATTTTGGGGGCCAAGATGTTCGGGAGTAGTCCCATGTGTTAAATAAAATTTAATGTTAGAATACGAAGAATCCATTGTGGTTTGTGCACAAAAAAATTGATTTTCATGGGGCATTGACTCATTTAATGAAACAAAGTTATCATTAGGTGGATCTATTGAATCAACCACTAATTTGAAAATACCATGACCTCTAACATTATGAGTTTGTTTAATCTTGAGATCGTAATCTTGAAGAGAGGTCATCCAATGATTCCTCTTCTCCCCAAGTTATTTTTGAACCAATAAATTTCTTACTGTGGGGTATGGGACAATAACTTTAGTTCTAGATTTCAATAGATAAGGTATAAATTGTTTTATTGCTTTAAACATAAAAAAATCTTGTCTATATACTATTGGATAGTTCAATTCTACTCCTTTAAAGGAAGAACTCATGAATGAAATGGGGATTTCATTATTTTCATAATTTTTCTGGGTAAGTACTGCAACATATGATCTATCTGATGCGAAAATGTAGAAGGTAAAGTATTTGGTAAAATAGGGACTCATTAAGGATGGATCTTATGTTATATATTGTCTGATGGAATTAGAGGCCTAGTTTTCATGTGATCCCCACTTAAAAATAGCATCCTTTTTATCATATTTTGTAGGGGTCTAACCATCTTGGAAAAACTAGGAACAAAATTTCTAACAAAATTTATTTTCCCAAGAAAATATTGCATGGTTGTTTTGGATGATGGATGAGAAAGGTTGGCTATATCTTGTGTTCTTTCATGGTCTATCATCATTCCATTTTTGGATACTATAAAACCAAGTAACTTTCCACGATCAACAACAAATATTGATTTCTTGGGATTCAATGAAATACCATACTTACGACAACGTTCCAATACACTCCTTAGGTGGGATAAGTGATATTTTTTATTCTTTGAAAATATGGTAACATCATCCAAATAAACAACCACCAACTGATTTGTAAGCCCACAAAAATCTATATCCATGGCCCTTTGGAAAGTGGCTCCATAAATAATTAGGTCGAAAGGCATTTTACTATAAGCATAAGTGCCCCAAGGGGTCTAGAATGTAGTTTTAAGGTTATCTAATGGAGACATAAGGACTTGGTTATATCCCAAAAAACCATCCAATAAGGATAATCTTTTAGCACCAGACACTTGTTGTATTATTTTTTCCATGGGAGGAACATGATAATTATCTTTGTCAGAGGTTCGGTTTAAGCTGTGGAAATTGACAGAAAGTCATATTTCCCCATTCTTCTTCCTTATTGAGACTATCTTGGACACCCATTGGGTATGTCGAGCAGGAAAAATGATCTTAGTTGTTAACAACTTGTTCAATTATTTCTTGACTATAGGTTCTAATTTTGGATGCATATTTGTTAGTTTTTGTTGGAACGGTTGGGATTGAGGTTTCATTGGAATTACATGTTGTATTATGTTTGGATCAAAATTTTTCATATCTTCATAAGTCCAAGCGAACACATCTTTCAATTCTTTAAAAAAATTAATAAATTCTGAATTTTCTTGTTGTGTGCACCCTGTTCCTAGATAATGTTCTAGGGATGATCATGTGTTCCTAAATTTACTGTTTCATATTGTAGTGAGGAACTATTCATTTTACAGTTAACCACTCCTTTAAATTTGTCATGTAAATCATAAAAAAATTCCAATAAGACTTCATGAGATTTTTCGTCTCCGAATTTTTCTAAGAAAAAGATTTCAAATCTATCCTAGATAAAAATAGTTTGAGTTTGTTGTGTGAAGTACCATGTGGAGGCATTTCCCTCAAAGGTATAAGTAAAAATGATGCATACGACATATTCATGTTCTAAATTTCTAAGCCTAACAACCAGCATGATTTTTTTTTATATGATCCTTAAATGAATATTTAGAATCGGGATCAAATTTAGGTAACAATTTTTCAGGATGCTTAGGTAAAGGAGGTTGATGTCCTGGTATGGATACAACATCTTGGTCAAGCCAAGGCCTAGAGAGATTATTTTGTTTAGCCATATGGGATGAAGTCTGTGAGTTATTTGAATTTTGATATTGTTCAGAAGATGAAATTTATGCATCATAGGATTCCCCTCCAAAAGAAGGTGGAGAAGGGTCAGGTGGTGAAGTAGGAATACCAGATCCCCCAACACCTAGAACAACTGTTTTAGATGGGTTAACAAAAATTTCATGCACCATGTAATTTGGTGTACTAGTAATAGGAATATTTTCCTATTGACCAGAAAGGTTAAGAGGTTGATGCAATTAGTCACCCAATTGTCTGAGTCTGGCCAAGGTATCGTGAGTTCTTATTACTGATTGATGACAATTATGGATAATATCCTGTACATCAAGTCCCCGAGGAAGCAGTGTCGTAGGTTCAACAGGAATAGATTGAAAATGTGGTTCATGTGGAATAATAGGTTGGGCTCAGATGTAGTGGTTGTATTGGGTATAACAATGAATTTTGAGCAACTACGAGTTATAACTAGAGAGAAATTGTTAGGAGGTGTCTTTTGACCCCCTCATGCCATTAATATCTAACAGGCCCTCCTTCTAACACCATTTGTTGATGAGCATGTAGTGAACACTCATCAATTGGAAGGGGAAAGTCCAGTCTGAGGTTTTCTAAGTAACCTAATCCATTTGAGGTAACTTACCCTAACGGGTTTTATGACTCTGCTAGTTGATAAAGGTATCCAAAAACAAATAACTAACTATTGATTAACAAAAATCCACTATATACATTCACTAATGTATTTACGTTAAATATATATTAATAAATACTACAAACCTTTAATTAAAAAATATACAATACATATATATGTACAAGGTTTATATTAAGCCTTGTGAATCTAAAATTTCAGGAAACAAAACTCAAGTAACATATGAATATACCAAATTCTCAAACTAATTACTAATTTAATTAAAAAAACTCAAACTATAAAAAATGAGTGAATGCAAATTGTAATGCTTTAACTTAAATGGGAAAATCACTTTAAGTTTAAATGCTAGTTCTTATTCATTCATAAAACGATAACTAAACCAAAATAATAAAAGAAAACTAACATGTTACTTATCAACAACCAAAACAAAGTTATGATTATGCCTTCCTGTGTAATATTTTCTCCAACAACCTGTCTTCCAAAGAGAAATCTAAGGAAACTAAGTTACCGAGTAGAAAGACCCATTATGATAGTTTATGAACCAATATGTAGGGAGGGAAATAATTCCAACCAACCTAATTGATTATAAAAAATTAAAAATATATGAATCAACTCAAAATATTGAGATATTTTCCTTACAATTGAAATATCATATGGATCTTAATAAGTTGGAATAATAGACTATAGTTTATAAAACAAAAATGACATGAACAAAATGAAAACTTCAAATCAAGTAATTATAAAAAAAATCAAAGTTAATTTAATCAAGACATGTTGAGATTACAAGAATATGAAATTAGACGACCAATAGAATAATAATACCAAAAAAATTTATTGACAGGAAAAATTCCATTGGGAAAAATGTTTATTCATATCCTCCTTCAAAATAAACTTTAGTCCATTGTCCGAGAATTTCAATCGTGTCTCATTTCAAAATAACACAAGTATTTAAACAATACAACAATTGACTCTCATATCCACATGATAGAGGTAGATATTTTAAAAAATAGAGTAGTTGAGAAATCAAATTCTAATCTAAGTTATAATAACAATATTCATAACAACTTATACAAAGTTTGTTATAACAATCAAAATTAAATCGCCAATTGTTTGGAGATAAAGCCTATTTACTACTCAAAAGAACACTAGAAAATCCATAATCTTTAATGGCTAAGAAGCACATATAACATACATCAATCCATTTGAAGACCTGAAAATAAATATTAAATAAAATTATAACTTTGATTAACTAAATTAAGACTCGCTACAGAATCTTTGATTTTGTAGCTAGTCTAAAAAAAACAATAAAAACAAATCATGCTAAATAAAACAAACACAACCGAAATGAAACTAAATTTTGTTACCCAAATCAAACATTAGAGAATGTAGAAGCATGCATTTTTTATCCAATAACAACGTTGACATTTGTTGAATTTTTTATGATTATGTATCCATACATTTTTTTCTTTTTACTTGCCCAAGATATTCATTTATGTGATTCAATCTTTAGTTTCAAGTTATCCTTTTGATTATTTCTATTTCGAATCATCCTGGATAGAACATGACAAACCCTTATTCCTAAAATAAATTTTGTAGGCTTGGTGTGAATGTTTAATCCTTTTTATTTGTTCCATATATTTTTCTTCAATCACTGAATACATAGGTCATGACTGATAATCAACATAATATGGCATTCAATCCTTCAAACTAGTTATGACGGTTTCTAAGGACCTCTTAAGAAAAAACTCCTTCTTCCTTATTTTCATTTGCTTTGCAGGTAAAGAAATATTTTGATGCTCGAAAGATGAAAGAGGATCTCTGTGGAGTTGAATTTCAATATGAACCTCATGTGGAAAATTCCGAGGTAAAATCTCTTCAACATCCTGATTAATGTCAACAATAGGGTTTTTGTGCTGGGGTAAAAATTGATTTCTTACTAGGAAACTTTCCCAACTATCCCCAATACTATCAAGATGACACTCAACCAAGGTACACATAAGAACATGATGGAACATATTGGCTTTAGGGTTTTGATTTGGGTGTTGATAAAACTTAGAAATATTTTGCAAACTTTTGTGAAAATAAAAAGGAAAGTCTAAACGAAACCCTAGGAAAACCATAAGAAAACGTATATGAAAATAGAATACCATACCATAACATCCCTCACAGTTTATGAACTGTTTGATAATTAACAAGAGACCATGCCATGTAGGACGGAATAATTCCAAGGGCATACCCTTAATACGATACTGTGTTTTCTTAGATGTCAAAAGAGACCACCAAGGGATGTTTTTAACCTTAATGTTTTTAAACCATTTATCCCCTAAAAGAGGAAGACCAATAGATTTGGAAATAAATTCCTCATTAATATGGAAATGGACATCTCCTACCTTATCCTTAGCACCATCAAAGGTCTTGGAAAATTCCCTAGCCACTTCCAAATTAAACCCCTTAAATGACTGAACGAAAACTAACCAATGAACCTGGGCGATCTTATCATTTACATCGTCATCAATTAATAGAGTTTGTGGGCCTCTTATTTCTATTCGGATTACAAGGGCCATAATATTTTTGAAAGGATTGATAATGAAGGCAGACTAGAGAACAAACATGAAATTTTTATTAGGGAAATAATAGCAAAGACAAAGCAAGGTAAACACGTAAGAATCAACGAAGGTGGAGCCAACATACTTAATACCAAATGAGAAAAGGAGGAGTTGAGGATAACCTGAAATCATCTAGCACTCAGAAATTTGATTATATCCTGCAGAGCATAGGACAACCAGGTTCAAAATAACATGACTCATGTAACCCTCCCTGTCTGTCATGAAACCCTGGCCTGAAATCGAGGACATCCCTGCTAATGCAGTTATGATTAAGGAGGTAACTAGAAAGTCGATCGATAGGAACGAGAAATCATAAAGGAATATGGTGTAGCACAAGGTTTTGTAAAGGGACATAAAATATAGGTCAATCACTTAGAGTTTGGAATGGGTTTTTGAACCTTATATTACAATAGTTTATCATAAGGTTTAGTTTAAGCTTGATTTGTGTCATAGGTTTAGGACACTCAAACATAAAAAATTTTGTATTTCCATATAAAATTTATATTTAGGAGATAATCTATTCCTTAAGTCTTAATCCTGTAATCAACATACTTCGTGAACTCTTTTCTCATGTTTATTTTAGCTAGAAGAAAGGATAGTATTTGAATTATGCAAAGGAAAACCATGATAGATTTTCTTCCAGTGGTTTTGCACAAAAAGAGGCTTTAAATTCATGCTTTGTAGTCATGAATTTAAAGAAGAAAAAAAATCATCAAT
>ML790524.1:204498-231100 GCA_009831015.1 Picea engelmannii | reverse complement strand
GTACCATTTTCCACTTTTCACAAATTAATTGAACAACAAATATTCATTTCATTTTCTCAATCAATATATATAAAAAAATAAATAATTTATTTATTAAATAACTTGAATGAATACATAAGATCAATCTTTGAATATCATCTTCATACAATTATGAGAGACCCAACTCTTTGTTACAAGACCTAACTTGTAGTTCTCAGATCCGACTGAGAAATGAGGAATCCAACCCTCATAACAAGTCCCATATTGTTGATCTCAGATCCAACTGAGATGTGAGGAATCCAATCATCATACAAGACCCAACTTGTAAGCATGCACCAACCTAATAGAATGAACTTTCATTTAATCCATTATATATAAATATATATACTTCAACAAATTCAACTACACTATCTTCCCAACATTCCTTCTGTTTATATAGTCTTCCAACTAGTGTGAATTTGAATCATTGTGTCTTTTCATATTTGAACCATCCTACCTGTTGGCACAAGGGAAGACCCAGGGTTCAACGCTACAAAAATGCACCAACAAAACTCTAACTACTGGTCCTTTCGGCAACACCTACAAAGAAGATGAAGTCTCACCCAAGGTAGAGGTAGGGGTGGTTGCAGGACTCTAGTGTATGGAACCTTGGATGGGACATAGATTTGTGATTAAAACACTCTAACAAAGCACTTGGCAGTTATAGTTCGTTAATATCCATCCTTAATTTATAGTTCAGCTAAACCCTAAAAACAGATCAATGCAGTATTTATACAAATCCAATATATTCAAGTACTAAGCATACCAACATAGATCTGATCTAGTATTTATTCAAATTATTCAACACTAAGATACCATATTAGATCCTTCTAAGCATACATCAGTTCACTAAGCATTCAATCACATAGACAAGAGAACAACAATAAAGCACATAAAAACCACAATGTAGGATATACGTTGTTCACCCCCACCCTGGGGCTACGTCCACCAACTCTTATTATTTATTTCTTTCTTTCAATATTCTACATGCACAGAGGCATGATATCTTACTTCATAGAGGACAAGAGATCTGCACACCTATCTGGATCCTCCTTCCCTGAAGTACAACATAAATCCTTCCACAATCACTTGCACTTAGCTCTGCAAGTCTCACACAGTATGAACAAAGAAATTACAATTACCACTTTCACTTAGCAATTAACACTTAGCACTTAGCACACTCTCACACTGACCTCTTCTTACATCACATAGATATATATTTATATATTACAAAGTGGGCCTAAACATGGGTAAACCAATGGGACAACATCCACATTCCCGTTACATAAGCCCAAAAACCAAAAATCCCCAAAAATGGGTCGAGATCCCGTGATCTCTACTTCGACTTGAGCTCTATCTTCAACAGCCTGTCGAATTCCCAAAAGTAGGTCAAACATGATGAAGGATTATCAAAACTTGGTCAAGGGACAACAGGCCCCCAACACTCACTTGTGACTCATCCCGAGTCACTGTGGTATGGGTAGTTGTGTTTCAAAATTCTCGAGCTTGGATCAAACTGCTTCGACCTATTGCTATGCTAGGGCCTCCTGATTGATGAACTCTTGGATGACTACTTCATTGAAAGGTCCCTCTAAACATTTTTCGACTGAAGAAACTACTTGTTCCAACTCTACACCTCAGCCTTCAATATCCTCAAATAGTTGGCAAGCTTTGTGGACTGGTTGGAGCCTTTGAGTCACTTCCATGACTTTGCTTTGAATGGTTTGGACCTGCTATTGAGAAGTCTGTTGTTCTTGGGATCACTTCATCCTTTCAGCTAATGACAAGAGCTTCAACTGTGCCTGTATTGTTATTTCTTGTTTCTTTTCCTCCTGGAGATGTGACTCCAGTAATTTTAGATCAATATCTTCAGTGAGTCACTCATAATTCTATGTGCTACGAGAACTTAGTTGTTTGCATTCTAGAGAGAATTCTCCGATCCTATCGATTTTTCTCTGGGCATTGGCTTCTCTTTGATCTCACACATCCTGCAGGGTAATTGGCATTATTCATAGCTCAAGTTCTGCGATTCTCTAATGAGGTTGTTGGATAGCTTCCACGAGATTCTCTACTTGATGTTCCACTATGTCTTCCTCCTTTTTCTCTAAGCTTGTCACAGAGTGAAGTGCTCTACTAACTGCTTCTTTTACTCCCAGCCACTCTGCGAGCAACTGCTATTTTTCTTATTGGATCTACACTTTCTCTTCTTCGAACTTAGCTTGGAGGGCATCCTTCTCTTTCTACGCAACTCAGATTTGCTCAATAACTACTTTTTGTACTTGATTTAGGGCCTTTGTGGCCTATTTAGTTTCTTCTTGTGCACGACGAAGGAAATCTTTGGTCACATTGGCTAGTCTGCGGAGTTGGGCAGGCTCATTTCCCAACTTAGGTGCTTATGATGGTGGGGGCACAGTGGATACTGCATGGCTAGATTGAATGTCCTATTGTACCCCTCTAAGTTCAACATCGATTCTATCGTACATCTCCTCCTACTTGGCTTCATGTTTATGCAAGATGGCCTATGAGGCATCTGCTACACCTGCGATTATAAAGTCAAAGTCATCCATAGTAAGCACAATCTGCATCTTAGTCAAGGTGTATCTATATTTCTTTCGGGAAGTGGATTTCATGGGAGGAACCTTCCTTTTCTTCAAGGGATCAGCCTCATTAGCAAGGTCCCTAGGTGGTGTTACTTCAAATTTCTTTTGTTGGTCCTCTTTTCCATTTGTCTCTTCTAATTTGTCATCACCCCCTCATACAGGTGATACTGAAGAAGTTCCTTTCGATGCATTGCTCAAGTTTTGGACCTCTTCGGTATTCTTCCTTCTGCTGGGTCTAGGATGATCCTTTTCTTCATGAGTGGTCTCAAGGCTACTGATTAGTTCAGGTTCTGACATTTCTGCGGGGTTTGAGGGGATGAGGAGTTCTAGTGACTAGCCCTTGGTGATCTATTCAGGGTCCTCCTCTATGAGCATATAACATGATTGAAGCTCTTATTTATGCTCATATGCATGCGTGGTGATATAAATGAAGTGTCGATCTACGCAAAACTTCATGAGGGATCGAAACTAATGTAGGGTGTTTGGCGTCATGCAAGGGACAAATTTGATAGCCCTCCTCAGTTGGAGATAATAGGTATGAAATACCACATTTGACTGCCACTTCTTTCCCATATTTCTCAAGTACCAAATCATGGTGAAATTTGTAGCGAGCGGATCGAAGAGCTCAATGTCTAGGAAGGTCACACCTTTTGGCATTTCCCAAGTGGTAAATGTGATGAGGATCAGGAGCCAGCTAAAGTGGAACTGATAGCCCTAATATTGAGCTTCAAGAAAGTCTAATTCCAACTGGTTGACCAAGTACTTCACCCAGTTCATTTGAAGTCCTTCTACACATTTCCTAGCTAGGTCAACAACGAACCCTATGACTTGAATAGGTTTGTTCTTCCTCACTAGCTTCCCTGCGATCAGCTGGTAGGCCAGGTGCACTGTGTCATTATGTATGGAAGCTACCTTGTAGCCTCGCGTTCCCTTTTCTACATCATCATAAGTGTCCTTAATTCTCTGTGTCAGGGAACATTTGGAAGCCTTCCCTGGGTAGAAGTCTTGTGGGTCAGGTCCTTGCATGCTCAATCCAGTGATCCTATGGATCAACGTTGGATCAACTATAATGTGTCTATATAGCCACATTTAGTCATCATGGTAGCATGATAGCAGGATCTTAACACAGGCGTTAACCTCCTGGTGCCTTCCAAAGTGTGGGATCTTCATCACATTCAAAAGGGTGGACTGCACGAGGTTCATAGTCCATGGCTGGGGGATTATTTTTTATTTCTTCCCCTTCATCCTAGTCAGATACTTGTAAGGAGAAAGCATGATGTAATTATTGCGGTCGCCTAGGTTGAATTCGCTAAACTTCAACATCGCAATCTTATCTTATTGCATTCAGACTGCACATATCTGCTTCGGGAGGTACATAGTAACCATGGTGTAATCAAAATCCCTCGAGACACTGTCATGACTCACCATGTTGGCCATCATATGAATTAAAACTTCCTCGACTAACTACTCCATAGTGTTGAGCTCATCCGACATGCATGATCTCAATCAAAAATATCAGGTGGATGGATGAGTGCTCAAAGAAATAGAATCAATGTTGATCTTTCTAAACACAATGTGGTATCAATGGGTTCTCTTGTTAGCTCTAATACAATTTGAAAAAGTTTTCTCAGTGCAACAGTCAATGGCCTAAGTAGACACAATGTAATAGATCTCTCCAATGGATAAGAAGCTTTCCATCAATGTAGTTATGTTCGTTGTGGCATGGTCCCAACGGTCCGATGGTGAGATTTCTGGTCATAATTGTTGTTCTAACCATTCTGGAATGTTGGTCAAATCGTTATAATGCTTCCAACGGTCATATCTCTTCGCCATGGTGAAGTGCCATGGGGTGTTGTTCTGATATACTGGAAAAGTTATAATTTTGCAAATCTTCCTTCCGTGAAGTTCCCTCTGGTCCCTTCTGTAACATTTCGACCTTTTCTCTCTTCTTATTGAGTTTTCTAGCCTTCTTCTCGGTGATCTTTGTCCTGGTATTCCTCTTTCCATTCTGATTCTTGTCTTCTTTTGGCATAGCAGCTTCGCGGTGTTGAGATTCTTTCATAGGATCAAAGAATAATACTGCTTCTCTATTTGGGTTAGGTGCTCTACTCATCTATGAATCTACTTATGTTCTTTCAACTTCGTGATCCAAGTTTCTGGTCCTAAGCAACTTCAATCATTTTTCCTGTTCTGCAATCAACTGTGTTATCTTCCTAGTCATGAAATATTTTAATTCCTTCTTTTTATGTTCTAGGGCCTCCTCTTCTTTTCTTCTGGTTTGATATTTCTCAATCTAGGTTTTTCCTAATAACATAGTAAATGGAGCATTGTTCTCAATGAATCTAACAATCTCAAAATCTTCCTCTGTCGAAGCTCCATGAGCACTCATAGAGACCTGGGTTTGTCTTCCACATAGGGTTATCAGCTTTCCCTTGAATAGTCCTATTTCTCCCAATGAAGGATTCATATCAAGGTTTCCTAAAGCTTCCCAAGTTCTTTCTATCATGATGTTTACCTGTGTTTCCTCATCCAAAACATAGTCTATGTTGAAGTCTCCTATTCTTGCTTCTATGCATTCTTTTTCTTTGAAGATCTCTGATAAGTTGATATCTTTGTGATCATTTAGGTTTTCTTTCATTTGCAGTAGTATAGTCTTTGATTCTGTCTGGGGTTCTGCTATGGTCTCAGTTTCGTGACCTTCCTCAAGTTTTTCTTGTCTCATTTTAATTATGTCAAGCTTAGCAATCATTCTAGGGCAATCTAAAACTTCAAGGCCCATAGCTTTACAACAAATACAACTAGGTCTTCTTCCAGGGCATTCCTTATCAAGATGTCCTAGTCTTCTACAACTGTAAAAAAGGGTTAATCCTCTTCTTTTTTTTAAATGATCCCCAAACTTTCCTATATTGCGCACTAGGATCATAGTAGCTAACCTGCAAAAAAATATTTCTAGGATCATGCATCCATTTGTTAGTCCAAACATTCTTTCTATGCATATGAATAACATATATTTCATTATTTCTATCAGATATATTCATATCAAACCTTCTCTCTTCTAGTTGTGCCCTAGTTTTCATACTAGGAAAACATTTATCAAACATACCTATATCCATATTCTTGAAATGAAAATTTCCACTAATCTTGCTTTCAACAGAGAAAAAACCTTCTAGATCTAAGACTTTCACTATTCTTTCATTTATCAGAGCACAAAGCTTCGATATCTTACCTATTTTCTTCGAATCTGACTTCTCTTCTTAGCATAGATCTTTACAGGTCAAGTAGAATACTATGCACTAAGGCAACACATCTACGCATAGAGCTTTCTTTCTTTCCTTCAGTTCCCAACAATCACAGTTTTGGGTCCCAAAAATGGAACCATTTGTTGGCATAGGGGCAGACCCAGGGTTCAATTCTACAACAATGCACCAACAAAACCCTAACTACCGACCCTTTCAGTAACACCTATGAAGCATATGAAGTCTCACCTGAGGTACAAGCAGGGGTGGTTGTAGGACTCCAGTATCTACAACCTTGGCTGGGACACAAATATGTGATTACAACACTCTAACAATGAACTAAGCAGTTATAGTTCGTTAATATTCATCCTTAGTTTACAATGCAACTAAAACCTAACAACATATCAACGCAATATTTATACAAATCCAATAGATTAAATTACTAAGCATACCAATATAGATCTGATCTAGTATTTATTCACATTATTCAACACTAATTTACCATATTATATCCTTCTAAGCATACATCAGTGCACTAAGTATTCAATCACAAACAAGAGAACAACCATAAAGAACATAGCAACCATAACGTAGGATATACATGCTTCACCCCCACCCTGGGGCTACGTCCACCAACTCTTATTCTTTATTTCTTTCTATCAATATTATATATGCACATAGCCATGATATCTTACTCCGCAGAGGACAGGAGATCTGTGCACCTCATTGGATCCTCCTTCCCTGAAGTACAACACAAATCCTTCCACGATCTCTTACAATCAGTTTCACTTAGATCTGCAAGTCTCACACAGTATGCACAAAGAAATTACAATTACCACTTTCACTTGTATCAGTTCATTTATCCTCATGAGTTGATCACAGACATGGGCTTCTATTGCGTTCTCGTTTCACCAACTTGATCATATTCGATCATTGTATTGTTCTAGTGTAACTTACTATCGAATGAAACCTATATGAGGAGCTTCCTTCAACCCATATGATCACAGGCGTAGAACCACAAGCCTATCAATTGAAGCGTTGTATTATCTTTTTCCTTTGTTTATTATTTCATGTGACCAGTGACGGTGACCAAATGCTAATCCAAATCAGTGCTTGAGTGCTTTAAAAAATCAATGGTCATGATTCAATCTTCGGATGAGATGGACAATTGACGAGACTTCTCCCTTTGAAAACTTCTGGATTTGAAACCTTTCAAAACTTCTGAATCAGATCTCTTAAATAGATCAAATGGCTTACATCTATTTTGTTGAAACGTATCAATCGTCAAAGTTGATTCTTTACAAGGCTTAATCAAGTCTTGAGTTGGATGGCCACCATTTACTCAGGGTCTTTGGACTTCAGAGATTTCAGATCTCAACAGGGTCTTTCCTCTGGAGTGATCATCTATTGTGGTAAGTCATAATATGGTGGAGACCGCTTGCATTCGTTTAACATTTCATCTTACACTATCCTTCCAATGTAGTAGATCAATGGTCGAGACTGCACTTGACATTAGATCAATGGTCGAGATCTCCTTTGGGTCTCCGAACTTCAAAGATTTCGAGTCTCAAACCCTTTCTTTCCTCCGGATTGATGTCACTTACTTATGTCACTTGATGACATCTCATGAGCCTAGTAGCTACCACATGTCACTCAGATTTGTGATTTGCATGTACCTGAGATGTTAAATCAACTTGACACTTGTCATTGTCGAATTGCACCACGTGTCCTTGTTGACGTAGTCTTGCAGACGTGGATCCTCATGTGGCACATGTTCATGATAATATGGTCTGCCACACATCCTTGTTGACATGGTCTATTGACCAACAACCCTGATCCAATGGTCCTTGTGTGTCCTCCAAATATGATGGTCCATATTCATTTCATATTTTCGGGCTTCTCATATTTCAGATCTCAAATTTTCCGTAGCACAACCTCATCACTTATTTTACCCGAAGTGAAAGAGATTCGTTTGATATGGATCATGGATCAACGATTCGATCTTTTTGCGATAGTTCTTTTCTAGTTTATCCTGTCCTTCCACTCGAAAATGATCCAACAACTGACAAAAATTTGCATTTCAGGAATTTCAAATGTCAACTTTCGGGAGCGTAAACTCCTCGCAGATTTATACCCAAAGAGAATGTTGTTCATTGATCACGGTCTTAGATCAATGGCTCAATCTTTATATGGTGCTGATATTGTAGCTTATCCTGTTCTTCCACTTTAACATGATCCGAAGACTGATGGGAATCGAGTTTGATCCGATGGTTGATGAGAATTCGCACAATCAAATTCTCAATCAGTTTTCTCGCTTATCCCATCCTTCCACTCAAAATTGATCCAACGGTTTTGAATATTCTTGAAGAAGATCCACGATAAAGAATGATTGCGCAACCATAATCTGCGAGTGTTTTAACTCGTCACCCAACTCTGTAATGGGAATATGTGTGCTATTGGAGAGTCAACCACACTCATTGATCTTTGAAGATATAAGATCGGACGGTCCTGACTAATTGCAAGATTGGAACAAGTGTGATGTTTAATTCTCCTTTAAATCTACGCAATATATCCCTGTCGTAGATTTGGCGATTGTCCATCTAACGGTTATGATTTAATTTGACTTAAGCTAGTCGTTTATTGAATCAACCGAAATCATATATCTTTGAAGCCATGAGATCTGAAAATCTTGACGGATTGTGGGATTGTAACTAGTGAGTAGTTTAAATCTTCTTTCGATCTCCGCAATTTATCCCTGTCATTGATCTGGCTTGCAGATTGACGATCACGATTCTCCAATGGTCCTCAATCCCATGGTCACTCATATGAATTTTGTTAATTATATTTATATGATCAACATGATCAAGCTCTTGATTGGATGACTATTGAGTCTTCTCACTCTGATCGGATGACTGCTGAGGCTTTTCACTCCAAGATTACACTTTTCCTTCTGAGCTTTAATAACTATTTCTGCATTCTTTTATGCATTGATAGTCAATCACTAGCTCTCCTGAGATTTGGTCAGAGGAACATTTTTTATTGAATCGTGATAAAAAATAATCATGAATTCACTAATTCTCCTGAGCTTTAATCATAGGAACATTGTTGATCCTATCGTGATCAACAATAATCATGAATTGCTTATGTACTGTGTTTTCCCTGCTGAGCATTAATATCTGCATACTATTTTCTCCTCCTCCTAAGATTACGCTTTCAATCTTTGCATACTATTTGACATTCTCTGCTGAATGATATACTATTGAAATCAATGACAATTCATCATAACAACAAATCATCACATCATAATGACATCGACTGTTGACATCAATGAAAAAATATCAATGACAATATGTCCAACATTCATCATAACAACAAATCATCACATCATAATGACATCGACTGTTGACATCAATGAAAACATATCAATGACAATATGTCCAATAATTAATCCACACAAAAATGCATTATCAACATGAGAAAATAATGAGCAAAAAATAACAAGCATTAAAAACACACATTTTCGCCTAAAACCTATCAATCTGACAAAAACACTTGCTAGGGAGTGAGTAAAATATGATAGTATGTTTTGAATATAGATGAAAAACACGGTGCAATTTTGGAAACCAATAGTAGATGGTTGTAAATCCATAATTATTTCTATCTTGGGAATATCTACTAATAATCCATGCTTGCAAACCACATGGCCCAACAAGATTCCAAATGGAGTGAAAAAAATACACTTCTTCAAATTCAGTTAAATATGACATTGTCTACACCTATCCAACATTAACCTGAGTACTTATATGTGATCTCTCAATAATATAAATATCGTCCAATCATATAAATACACTTCAAGGAACTTATGAATAAACTCCTTGAAGGTTGCAACCACAACTCTTGAAAAACCTACAAGTGCATTCTTCAGTCGAAAAGGAATTGTTGTGTATTGATAACTTCCCCAGTTTGTTGAAAAAGTAGTTTTATACCTGTCCTCTTGCAAAAGTTTGATCTTCTAATACCCTGAGAATCCATCTATGAAAGAGTAAGCCTCATGCCCTCCTACATTTTCCAATACCTCATCTATGAACGGTGTTGGAAATGGATCATGCACATATGCATCATTTAGATTCCTCAAATATAGGAAAATCTTTATTCATCTTGTTTTCTTATCCTGTACCACCATTAGACTTATCCACTCTGATTCCACCACCAGTTCAATGATCCCTACATCCAACATCCTGTCTATTTCTTCTTTCACCTTCTCTTTGTAGTTAGGATTTAACCTATAGGGTTTGCATGGCACTGGTTAAAAACCCGGTTTGAAAGGGATCTTCATTTATCCTAATTCCCCCACTATCCCTTTCATTTTTGAGAATGAAATTGGGAATAGATCATGGTATTCACACAATAAATCTGCAATATTCTCAACAGTTTCATCACTCCAATAATCTCCTATCTATGCAAATTTTGGATTCTATGTCATCCCAATGTTTACTTTCTGTGTCTTTATTGGCTATGTATACATAACATATTCAATCTCTATCCCTTCTAATGCATTTTTCCCCTCAGTTTCAACTACTTTCACATTCCTAGGATCTTCCTCATCATGTTCTTCTTTCGCGACATTGTAACACTCCATTAATTCATCGACAATCATCGAAGGTCTCTACACACTGCACACTGGTACCACCTCCATCGACTCTTCTTCTGTGAAGA
Source organism: Picea engelmannii (assembly GCA_009831015.1). Taxonomy (NCBI): domain Eukaryota; kingdom Viridiplantae; phylum Streptophyta; class Pinopsida; order Pinales; family Pinaceae; genus Picea; species Picea engelmannii. The sequence continues at coordinate 220,530 of ML790524.1, read as the reverse complement.
TATTGGTTTAAATAATCTGTAACACTGCATCTATTAGTGGAGATTCATGTTCAAATTTAAAATTTACCTTGAAACTTTGAACCAGCTCATCCCAATGTGTTGTTTCTCTACACATTTCCATCTCCAGGTACAATTTCTTCGGAATGATATCCATTGTATGTATAAATATGTGCATCCATTATTTCTTCGGTACTAAACTCCATTTAGTTCTACGCTACTCTAGATGTCCTCCTGGGTCATTTATCCATGTATACTTATGTGCAATATTCTCCAACTCGATACCAAATATCACATGCATTAATATATGACATTGTGACCAGTCTTCCATCCTCTCTTTGTGTGTAGCCCACCATCTGGTTGGATTAGATTTTAGGAAAAAATCTAGTTCCAACAACCTTTGTTGTCTAGGTACCTACAAATGAAATTCCTTAACAAACTAGCCTATGTCATTCAATCCATCATACCTGGGTGGATCACATAGCTTTGTTCCAATCCATCACAATGATCGGATTATGAACGCACATTTTCTAGTTGATACTTCATGCATCCTCTGCTACCAATGTTCCAGAACTTCCTCTGAATCTAATACACATGAGTTGATACTTCTCCAACTTAGCACAACATATGTAGTGGGGTTAACATAGTCATCCATCCATCCAGTCATGTTATACAATTTTTCAATTATGTTCCCTCTTTCTCGCTCTATGTACATTTTTCCTTCTGTCGAGTCTAATGGTGTAGTAACCTTCAAGTCTCCTACCTCAAATATCATTTCCCTCCTCTTCATATTAATGGTCGCTGGATTATCAAAGGCCCATTCAAGTCCCATCAATTTTTGATATGGTTGACTATCATCCATGATCTCAATGATTTCAAAGTCTGTTATATTGCACACTCCATCTATGTTCACAGGTACGCTTGTCAATCAACCAATCAGTACTATCGTGTGCTGGTTTGCTAGTCTTAGTTGAACATGATACCAAATTAACTTGGGTTTCTCCATCATCTCGCAGGTTTTCTTTGCTAACACATTCACATCATACCCCAAGTCCAAGATAAAATTATCCACATCATATTTGTAACATCCCCAACCACCCACAGGCCGATGCATGCTACCTACAAGCCCACCCTTGGACTTTGTACTCTTATTGATACCTCCTTTCACTAATAAGAACACATAAGATACAATATTTAACAACATGCACAACAATATTTAGAAAGCATGCATAATCTAAGATTTAGTTAAACAATAATTAAAATACACAGCGGAATAAATTCATACACAGATAATAATATCTAAACAGAGACCACTTATATTTATAAAAAGGCGACACCAACTGGTTGTACAACAAGGAAGTTCCACCCAACCATAGACACCACTGCTCCAAATATCAATAGCAGTGTCACCCCTGAGCCAGGGCTATGAATCCACAAGGACGGTTCCATAGTGTACTTGGGTTCCCAAACCAGTCATCTCTCAAGCTCTCACAGGTTTCACAACACCCACAACAATCCATGTACCCAAATCACTCTACCCAACCTGTACTTCCTAAGAGAATGGACCTCCACCCTTCTCTACCACGCAGTCCCTTAGGAATTCCTTCTCCTTTTTCCAAGGCCTCCAACATAGCTGGTCTAGAATCTCAATGTTGGGACTCTCAGGACTCACAGTTGTGAGCAAAAATAGGGCACAGGCCGATGCATCTTAGACATGCAGGCCACAGGTCATGGCTGGATTGCACCAGTGACCATCACAGCCAAATATCCTATGGATAATTATTCATAAGTTCAGTTCCCTTTCCCCAGCCAATGCATGGATGAGGGTGGATCAATGAATGGGTAAGTGAGTGCATGAAAGTGTGTGAGGGAAATGAATGAATGTATAGGAAATCAGTGAAACATCCATCAGTCAACCCCCCCCCCCATCAGATCAGAGGCAAGTTTAAGTAACTTCTTAAGGAATTAATAACCTCCTGGACTTCCCCAATAAGCTCACATAACCAATCCCCTCCCTTATAAAAAAATGGTAATTAACATAGGAATAAACATGTATCCTGTCAAGCCCCCTCTCTTGTGGAATCATAGCCCCCTATAACTCTAGTCCTTGTCTGTCTAGTAGCCAACGATGTGTTTATTATTAATAATGATCAAAACATTACATTTCTTGGGAATAATGTCCCTTTAATCATTGTTTGGGTACATTGGCCTCTCAACATTGTAACAATACATTATTTAAAATGGGGGTTGAAAACCTGGGGTGTTACACCCCCTCCCCCTTTCTTTGGCACTCTCCTCAGTGCATATACAAAATAGAGATCAAAATATCAAATTTATTCAAAAATATGTGGGTACTCTACCTGCATGGAATCTTCATGCTCCCAGGTAGCATCTTTAGGACCGTAGCAGGTACATTGAACTTTTACCAGCTCTATAACTCGATATTAAAGCATTTTTACCATTCTGTCCAATACCTGTACTGATTGAATCTAAAAGTCTCCCTTTGTCTCTCCCTGAATCAGATGCCAATCAATAACATGGTTAGGGTCATGTACATATTTCTTTAGTAAATATACATGAAATACATTATGCACATTCATGGAAGTAGGCAATGCAAGCATGTATGCAACTGGCACTATTTTGTCCAATATTTCAAATGGACCACAGAATCTGGCTGCCAGCTTTGTACAACTACCCAATTTCAATGATATTTTCTTGGGCTTCACTTTCAAAATTACATGCTCCCCTACTTTAAATTCTCTAGCTATCCTGTTCATGTCTGCATAAACTTTCTGTCTATCCTGAGATGCCTTTAAATATTTCTTGATCTTAACCACCTGGTCTTCCATGTCCTTAAGCAACTCCGACCCAAGTACCACTCTATCTATTGGGTTGTCCCAACTTATTGGAGTATCGCATTTCCTACCATACACATATTCAAATGGGATCATTCTCAATGAAGTGTGATACCCATTATTATATGAAAACTCAACCAAGTGTAAGTAATATTCCCACTTAGATGGCTTATCCATCACATACATTCTCATCATGTCTTCAATTATTCGATTGACCCTCTATGTTTTTCCATCTATTTGGGGATGATACATGGTGCTAAAGTTTAGATTTGTGCCAAATCCTTTAAAAAATCCCCTCCAGAAATTGGAGGTAAAATTTGTATCTCTGTCTGAGACAATTGTCCTAGGTATCCCTTGCAACCTAGCAATTTCCTTCATGAAAATTTCTGAAATATTTTTCACTGTATGGGTTGTCTTAACAGACACAAAATGAGAATCCTTTGTTAATTTCTCAACCACCACCATGATTGAATCATGTTTCTTATTCGTTCTGGGTAATCCTATGATGAAATCCATGGTGATCACTTCCCATTTCTTCTTTGGAATTGGCAATGGTTGTAGCAAACCCATTGGGTGCCTATGCTCAACATTCACCTACTGACATTCCATACATCGGGCGATGTAATTAGAAACATCCTTCATCATTCCTGGCCAAAAGAATTGGCTTCTTACTGCTATAATTGTTTTCTGGTAACCGGGATGTCCAACATAAGGAACATCATGCATTTCCTTTAGTACCAAATTCCTTGGTTCTCCGGAACTAGGAACATAGATTCTATTTTTTTGCATGAGTAATCTGTCTTCCTTTATCTCATACTCCTTTATTTTCTGGTGTACATTTCCTTGCTATAAGTTTTCCTTTACCTATAGCTAATTCTGATCTGTAACAAGACCATCTAAAATTATGCTCTTCAAGCCTAACTGATGCATACTGACAGTGGTAGCATGCATGAGATGCACTCTTCTACTAAGTGCATCGACAAATTTATTCTCCTTTCCTTTTATATGCTTGATATCGAAGTCATATTCACTTAGAAATTCCATCCATATTATTTTCTTGGCATTCAAGGCTGATTGTTCAAAAAGATAATTTAGGCCAATGTGGTCTGTCCTTAATTTAAATTTCTTCCCCATTAGCCAATGCCTCCACATCCTCAAGGCGTGGACAATGGAGACAAGTTCCAATTTATGGGTGGCATAGTTCCTCTCATGTTCCTTAATCTTTCTAGACTCATATCCAATTACATGTCCATTTTGTGTGACGACTTGCCCAAGTCCTTCCTTACATGCAGCCGTACATACCACAAAATTTTCATTTGGGCCAACAATCTTTAACACAGGTGCACTAGTAAGTAATTCCTTCAACAGATTGAAATTATTTTCACACTTGAGTGTCCATTCAAATTTAGTTCCTTTATTTTGCAAAGAAGTGATGGGATGAGAAATCTTAGATAACCCTACTATGAACCTTTTGTAGTAGCTAGCTAATCCCATAAAGGATCTGACATCTGACACATTTTTGGGTGTTGGCCATCCTCTAATGGTTTTGATATTCTCTGGGTCTACTGTTATGCCTTGCTCTGAAATAATGTGTCCCAAGTAATGGATCTACTTTTGATAAAAGGAACACTTACTCAACTTGACATACAAATGATGTTCTCTCAGTACTTGCAATATCAGTCTTAAGTGATGTTCATGCTCCTCTTCAAACTTAGAATAGATAAGTATTTCATCCAATAATACTAAGACAAACTTATCCAAATAATTCCTGAATATGACATTCAACAAGCACATGAATACAACTGGTGCATTGGTCAATCCAAATGGCACCACTACAAATTCATAATTCCCATACCTAGTCCTAAATGTTGTCTTATGAATGTCTTTTTCCTTGATTCTTACCTGATGGTATCCTGCCCTCAAGTCAATATTTGAAAATATCTTTGGTCCTCTTAGCTCATCAAAGAGGTCATCAATTCGGGGTAGAGGATACTTGTTCTTTATACTGAACTTGTTCAACTGTCGGAAGTCAATCCACATCCTCAAGGTTCCATCCTTTTTTTTGACAAAAAGTACCAGTGCTCCCCAAGGTGAAACACTTGGATGTATGTACCCTTTCTTCAACAATTCCTCCAACTGCATTTGTAATTATTTTAAATCTAGTGTGCTCATTCTGTAAGGTGTTTTTGACACTGGTGCAGCTCTTGGCACTAAATCAATTGAGAAATATATCTCCCTTCTTGGTGGAAATCCAGGTATTTCTTGGAATACATCTTCAAACCCTTGTAGTAACAAGAAATCTTTGGGGTTTAGCTCTATTGTATTATTTGTCTCTTCCACATGAGCTGCATACAATTGACATCCTTTCCTAAAACATCTTTTTAGCTATAAGAATGAAATATCCCTTATAGAGATGGTTCTTGGAAATCCTTTCATAGTGCTCTATTTTCCATTTCCATCAAGACATGTAAATGTCTTGTTATGACAATCTAGGAAAACATGATGCTTGTCCAACCAATCCATTCCAATCAGAATATCATAAGACCCCAATGGTATGATATTTATATCTAGACTAGTGATTACGCCATTAAGACTTATGCAACAACTTTTGACCATATCATGGATTCTTATTTTGGTTCTAGTGGCTAACTAAACCAAACTTGCTTTTCAAAGTTTACTTTTCTCCAAATGTAATCTATCCACTATATTAGGACCAATTTATCAATGATTTTCTCCTGAATCAATCAAAATAGCAACAAGATGATTTATGATATTACCTTCCACCTCGATCATATTGGGTTGGTACTCTGCTTTTCGATCATTTAAAGATGCATATATTCTTCCCATATATTCCACTATTGTAGCTTCTTGGTTGTTTTTCATAGTCTTCACTCTATCTTTTCTGTGTGGGCAATCCTTGTACATGTAATCTTCCTTGCATCTCCAACATTGGATTGGTGGTCTTCCTCTTTTTCCTAAGGAATTTTCTTTCTTGAAATCCCTCTTAGCATATTGATCTTGATGATTTCTATTAGGCTCATTCCTATTGAAGGGAGGTTTTAATCCTTTCCTCCTCTTATCGAAATTCACATTCTTCTTTTCCTTCCAAGATTTTTGTAGGTATTCTCTTCCCTAGCCTTGCTCATATAGGTATTTATCCTTCATGATGGCCTCCTCCAAGGTCTTGGGTTCATCATACTTGATCTTTTCCTTACAAAAGGTTGGCAGTCCACATAGAAATCTCTGTATTTTCATTTTCTCGTCACTAATGAACCTAGCATACTTTAACAATCCCAATAATTTCTTCTCATATTCTTCCATAGTCATGCTTCCCAATCAGAGTTAAAAGAACTCCTACATTTTCTTGTCATAGAAATTCTCTAAGAGGTACTCCTTTTGGAAGTACTTCTTGAACTTCTTCCAAGTGATCCTACTTTCATTAACATGTTCCACTTGCTGCATTTGGTCCCACCACATTGTATATTTCCTGTGGAAATGGTAGGTGGCAATATTCACTTCTAGGTTGGATGAATAGTTATGCAACTAAAAATATCTCCTAAGCCCAAGAAACCATACTTCAACATCATATTCCCTTTCTCTTTAACCCTCAAAGGAAGGTGGATTAAGCTTCGTCAGCTCTCCTTGAAAACTATCTACCTCTTGTTTCCTTCTTTGGTGTCTGATAGGAGACACCTCTAGACTTCTTATGGGATCATTCGATGCATAAAAATTTATTTCTGAATAAGGAGGTGAGTGGTGTCCATGAGCTCTGTTAGCACTTCTGGAATAACCAACACTTCCATGATCATCCCTTCTTTCATGGAGCCTGCCTTCTTTCTCTTGTATTGAGTTTGATCCCTTCTTCATTTGTCTCTGGAACTGATTTAATCTCTACAACAATCGAGCATTTATCTGACTTTTCTCTCTCATTAGTCTCTCATTGTCTTCTTGTAGCTCTGCACTTCCATCTTCAGGCTTCTTACCATTTCTATTAACGTTTACTTCTCTTCTTTTCCCTTGCGTCCATTGGATTTTGTCTTTGGATTACCAACTCTGGTATTCTTTCCTTCAACCTCCTTATCATGAATGGAGGATTCCTCACCTTCTTCCATTTCCTCAATACACATTATGCATTTATGTATTTAAATCCCTTAATTATACAAAATGTGCAAGCGACCATTTTGTTAGAATTATGCATATGATAAACAAAATTGCCAAACCATGCTATAGGTATCTTTATTTTTTTGTTCATGGAGATCATATCCCCATTCTCCAAAAATAATAATGTCTTGTTATCCTTTGCTGACATAGAGTTTTATCCTGTGTAGGTGCTTCCTTCAAACCACCTTTCCAGGTGACCATGACTAAAAACTGCAACTAAATCATTCCTTATCACTTTCCTGTCTTGAAGACCACCAATTCATTCCTTAGTCCTCCTTCCCTCATCTCTCAATATTCATATGACCATGGCCATGACCCTGCACTTAGCTAAAAAAGAGTTTGTCCAGAGCTTCGGGATTTTAGAAATTTCAGCCAAGACTGGATCAACAGTCCTCATCCTCTTTCACTATCAACGATCGAGATCCACTTCGGAAATTTGTTCTTTGGTAGTCTCAACTTTCCTCACTTTCCCCCTCACAGAGCGCTTTTTCCCGGAGTTCATGATCTATCGATGGGTATCCTCCCGGAGATCAATGACTGTGAATCGCTTTGTCTCTTCAAGCTTCAGAAGTTTCAAAACTTCCTCCTACACTTTATCCCGGATTGCTTTCACCCGAAGTCGACAATCCTTCGACGTGTGTCTTTTGGAATCAACGATCGATATGTACGCTAGCCTTCAGACCTTCAGGAGTTTTTGACTTGATGCAACCTGTCACATCTTTCCCCTACTGGAGTGCCCAGTCTCCAAACTGCATGATATGTCACCACGTGGTGAAATACTAAAAGAGGTAACGTGGCCTAATCAGGTGGGTGACACGTGTAACGTCCTAGCTAACATTTCAATCATCTGCATGCTCATAACTTACTGACACGTGGAACACATCCCATGTGTCCACATAATCCCAGGCAACATTCGCAAGCCACATCACTTCGAGAATTCTAGGATCCACATCACCTCTAGGTGACATCATTGTTCCCCATCACTTCGGCTCTAAGGTCTTCAGGAGTTTCCATACTAGCACACTTCCAATTCTCTCTAACTCTGAATTCCTGAAATGGCGCATCTGTCACCATGTGTCCTCCTAAATTGAATGACTAAGATTCACTTTGGGTCTTCACCTAAAGTCCATGGATCTACACCACGTGTCCTCCTTAATATGATGGTTGAGGCTTACTTCGGGTCTTCTAACTTCGGAAATATCAAATTTCAAAACTTATCTGGCCCCACTGGCTTTTATTTGAAGACCTGGATCTAGTGACACATGGCTCTCGGTCGATCAATGGCAGATATCCTTTCGGGTCTTCAAGTTTCAAAAATCTCAAACTTCAAACCTCTTTGAAGTACACAAGATTCTTCAGTGTGTCCTCTTGAATCAGATGGTTGAGGCTTACTTTGGCCTTCACCCAAAATCCACATATTAAGACCACACCTCTTCTGGATCAGATGACCCATATTTACCTTGGACGATCTGATGCTTCATATTTACTTTGAATGATCTAGCGATTGATATCTAACTTGGATGATCGAGATTTACTTTGACTCTCTAGCTCTTTGGGCTTCGGGAGTTTCAAATCTCAACTGAAAAACTCTCAAACAGATTTCTTCAGAGTTACTAATCTATTGACACATATCTCTTGGTGATCGACAGTCAAGATCTACTTCAGCTATTTCACCTCCTCCTCATCCACAAACTCCCAGAGTTATGGATCTCGCACCACCTATCTCTCCTTGATGATGGATGGCCCCAAACTACTTCGGCTATATGGAGTTTTAATGTTAGAGCCCTAAAATGTCACATCATTTACTACCTTTCAATTTGCGGGCCACGCATCAACGGTTTGGAGTAACCCATTTTTTTCCCCGCAATTCTCCTAACGGTGACACGTAACCCCTCGGTGAAACCATGGTTTGGATTGTGGGACCGCCTTAAGGAATTATCTCTCGTTCAACTTGGTTCCCCGCAATGTCGGCTATCGGTTGATCTCTTTATCCAATGGGATATAATGATGGTGACCTTAACCCTTGCTTCCTTTTCATCAGACGACCCCTGTTCACCTGTCCTCTGATCCAACGATCTCGGATCTCTTATGATATGATAGTGGTGATTGCTCCTGAATTCAAAGGGGACGATCATAATCCTTCGAACTCCTTACAACGTGTCTTTGGTGATGTAAGTCCTACATATATTATGCAAGGCCATTCCTCCTAAGATTTTCAAATCCATAGTCAAAGTTTGATCTGTAACCATGAGACTTTGACCAACATACCCGGCCCATACCATCCCAATGTTTCAACCAGAAGATCTGATACCAATCTATAACATCCCTAGCCACCCACAGGTCGGGGCATGCTACCTACAAGCCCACCCTTGGACTTTGTACTCTTACTGATACCTCCTTTCACTAATAAGAATGCATAAGATACAATATTTAGCGACATGCACAACAATATCCAACAAGCATGCATAATCTAAGATTTAGTTAAAATATAATTAAAATACACAACATAATACATTCATACAGAGATAATAATATTAAAACAGAGAGACCTTTTCTTTCTAAAAATGCGACACCAACTCGCTACAGACCAATGATGTTCCACCCAACTGTAAACACCACTGCTCCAAATATCAATAGCAGTGTCACCCTAAAGCCAGGGATATGAATCCTCAAGGATGGTTCCAAAGTGTACTTGGGTTCCCAAACTAGTGAGATATCAATCTCTCATAGGTTTCCCAACACCCACAATAATCCAAGTACCCAACTCTCTTCTACCCAGCCTATACCACCTAAGAGAATGGACCTCCACCCTTCTCTGCCATGCAGTCTCTTAGGCAATCCTCTCCTTTTTCTAGGGCCTCCAATATAGCTGGTCCAAAATCTCAATGCTGGACTCTTAGGACTCACAGTTGTGAGAACAAATAGGGCACATACCAATGCATCTCAGACATGCAGGCCCTAGGTCATGGATGGATTGCACTAGCAACCATCACAACCAACCATCTTGTGGCTAATTCTTTCATAGTTCGGTTCCCTTTCCCCATCCAAGACGCGGATGAGGATGGATCAATGAATGGGTAAGTGGGTGCATGAAAGTGCCTGAGGGAAATGAATGAACATATAGTATATCAACGAACCAGCCATTACTTGAACCCCCCCATTAGACTAGAGGTAGGTTTCAATAACTTCATGGGGAATCAAGAACCTCCTAGCCTTCCCTAAGAAGCTCACATAATCAATCCCCTCCCTTAGGCAAAAATGGTAATTAACATAGGAATAAACATTTATCCCCTCAATCCCACTCTCTTGTGGAATCATAGTCCCCTAGAACTCCATTCCTTGTCCGTCTAGCAACCAACGATGTGTTTATTATTAATAATGATCAAAACATTACATTTCTTGGGCATACTGGCCCTTTAATAATTGTTTGGGCACCCTAGCTTCTCATCATTGTAACAATACATTATTTAAAATGTGGTTTCAAAACCTGGGGTGTCAAAATATTCCCCAATCTTTGTACTTATTATTAATTCTTTGTTGGTCCTCTTTCTATGCAATACCTAATTTACTATCCTCTATGCAATCGGAATTTCCCTTTCTTGCACACAATTATCAATCATTCCATATAATGCATTCAACATAGTTTCATATTTCATTAACTCTACACAACTTCTCATGAACTCTCTTATAGTAATTATTTTTCCAAGTGGCTTCTTTGGCATAGTGTGATCACATACATGAGGCATAGATGATGTTGATGCTACCCACTTTGGTCATAGTACTTTTTTTCTTTCCCTATGATAAATCTCATTTTCCTATTGAGGGTAGAGTGTCAACATAGTTCCTATTGATTTCCTTACACATTGTTCATCCTTATTCCCTCCATTCATTGCATCATCCCCTATTCTAGTTCCTCCACACGTAACAATTGTTATTCTAGGTCCTTCATTGCATTTTTAGGCTAATATTTTGTATACATTCTGATTTTGGTTCTGGTTTTGATTTCCTCTTGCCTACCACTTTGCAAGTAGTTGAGGATATTGTCATTTCATTCAGTCTAATTCTCTACAGTATGTGCATCTTCTAAAAGGATTTGGGAATTCATGAGATAAGTGTCTTGGTTGATTACAATTGTAACATATTATCGGTCCTCTACCTCCTCTGGCGAAATTTCCTCTGCCTCAACCTATGCCAAAATTTCCTCAGTTTCCTATATTAAATCCTCTCTAATTATTATACTATGGATCACCTCCTTTTATTACAACATTCTCCTCCTTAATCATGTACATATCGGAAGTGCGCCCTCTCATCAAATTGAATGCAGGTCAATCATTATTTTCATGTTTGATTGACTTGCAGAAGTTGCAAAATAACTTCCGTAGTGTACTTTGATATTGATGCAGTAATGGACACTCTTTCAAATGATGCTCCCATTTCTTACATATTTCACAATATCCCCCTCCTTGTAATGGATTCACTTCACCAGTCGCCAAATACTGCTCAAATGTTGGGCATTCGTCTTTGTGGTGGCCTTCGATTCTACACTTGGTACACCTGACTTGTTCCCATTTTTCCTTCCCCTCTATAAGTTCTTCTAGTTTAATTGTCAAGGAATCTAACAAAATTTGGACTTGTGCCATCCCTCCACTATCTCCTATAGGGGATGCTTCCAATTTCGTTGCAATATCCAAAGCTTTAGGCTACGATGCAACCTTTTGTTGAATCAATGGCCTACAAATGTGTGGTAGAATTCCTATAATAAACCATTCTTGATATTTTTTATTAGTTATATGGAATACTGACATACCCATCAGATCCTTGTAACATTGGTCATAATCCCAGACTGATTCAATCTTCACCTTTTTTATCTCCTTCAACTTTGTAATGCACTATGACTCAGAATTTGGCTTCTTGAACTCTTTCAACAATGCTTGTCTAATTTTTGTTAAATTCATGGCTTTCCTTGTAGGCATGCTACTCTACAACTTCATGTACCAGAATAGTGCATGACCTCTAACGGTGGTTTCCAACTACACAACATTTAGAGCCTCATCCTGGACATTCTTTGTAACCCAAAATGTCTCGCAAACAAATAGATGTCATTCTGGGTCCTCTGAACCAACTCCCTAGCTGATGCTAGTTGAATCTAACTATTGTTACTCTATCATCCCTTGATAACCATGAGTGATTTTAACAAATCTTCAATTGTTACCTCAAATGTTGGTGAGACACATGGGGTCTTGGATTCGAAATAGGATCTAGCCTGAGTAGGACTTAACAAATCTTCTACTATGGGGCTAGACTAGAGCTCCTCCTCCTCTCCTTTTATGTTTGGTATCTCTATGATTTGGAATATCGCACAAGGTCCTCTCCACTCAAGATCACTATGAAAATCTCCTTTCGCACACCCAACATTTTGCCTCTTGTACCTTCTTCCACTATGCAATACTACAAAATTGTATTCTTCTTATTATACAACTTCTTTGGTTCTCTGCATCCTCAGTCCTTCCCTTCCTTATTCATTTATTCCTTCACTCTTTCCTACCTTCAAACGATCCTCTTGTCATCCCCCAATTCCCCAAATGTCTTTGGCTATATGGAGTTTTGATTTTAGAGCCCTAAAATGTCACATTATTTACTACCTTTCAATTTGTGGGTCACACATCGATGGTTTGGAGTAACCCATTTTTCGCCCCGCAATTCTCTTGATGGTCACACGTAACCCCTCGGTGAAACCATGGTTTGGACTGAGGGACCACCTTGAGGAATTATCTCCCATTCAACTTGGTTCCCCACAATGTCGGCTATCCATTGATCTCTCTCTTCAATGGGAACTGACGATGGTGACCTTAACCCTTGCTTCCTTTTCATCAGAGAACCCCTGTTCACCTGTCCTTCGATCTAATGATCCTGGATCTCTCATGATTTGAAAATGGTGATTGCTACTGAATTCAAAGGGGATGATAAAGATCCTTCAAACCCCTTACGATGGGTCTTTGGTGATCTAACTATTGTGTAGATTTTGTAATGCCATTCCTCCTGAGCTTTTCAACTCCACGGTCAGAGTTCGATCTGTAACCATGAGACTCTGACCAACAGACCTAGCCCATACCGGACTGATGTTTCAACCAGAATCTCTAATACCAATCTGTAACATCCCCAACCACCCATAGGTCGGGGCATGCTACCTTCAAGCCCACCCTTGGACTTTTTACTCTTACTGATACCTCCTTTCACTAATAAGAACGTATAAGATACAAGATTTAGTGACATGCACAACAATATCCAACAAGCATACATAATCTAAGATTTAGTTAAAATATATTTAAAATACACATCATAATACATTCATACAGAGATAATAATATCAAAATAGAGAGAACTTATCTATATAAAAAGGCAACACCAACTAGCTACAGACCAAGGACGTTCCACCCAACCATAGACACCACTGCCCCAAATCTCAACAGCAGTGTCACCCCCGAGCCAGGGATATGAATCCACAAGGATGGTTCCAGAGTGTACCTGGGTTCCCAAACTAGTTAGATCTCAAGCTCTCACAGGTTTCCCAGCACCCACAACAATCCAAGTACTTAACTCTCTTCTACCCAGCCTATACCACTCAAGAGAATGGACCTCCACCCTTCTCTACCACACAGTCCCTTAGGCAGTCCTTCTCCTCTTTCTAGGTGTTCGTGCTTGAATCGTCGCCGGGTGAGAAAAAATGGGAGCACTAGCATGCCCTGTTGGGCTCGGCAAGGAAGAACAGGATGCTGTGGAGCAAAAAGGGTTAACAGAAAATAGAAAACCAAACAGAATAAAATCTATCTAACAGCTGGAAAGAAAATAACACTACAACAATAAACAAAAACTTCAAATGTGAGACAAGGGAGTTATCAATGGTTTCAAGGCTTGATCTATTAGCGAAAACCATAGCACACGCTGAAGAAAGGGATAATGGTTCCTCTTCCCTCCAGCGGAAGGTCCTTTAGGAATCCTCAACTGAATGCCCTCCTTACAAAATGAACAGAACAGAAATGGGTGATGAGAGAACTCGGGATTACACAGCTGATGGACTGGTTATCAAAGGCTAGGCTCTGATACATCTGGACAGCGTAACTCTGCTTTTAATTCTCTGCTGAAACAATGAGTCCTCACAGCTATTTATAGCAATTTCCAGTCGGTCACGTAACCAGCTTCCGGTGTAAACACAGACCTGTTTAGGGTTCGCTTAAGCCATAAATTCACCGAATTTGCAGAGCCGACCCTGATCTGAGGGTCAAATCATCTTGAGGGCCGGTCCATAGGCGGTCGAGAGGCTGACTTAAGCAATTAATGCGCCGTATTAGCATATGCGCGGCTTTTTATGTGGACAGTCGCGCGTCGGGCGCGTGCACGTGCGCGAAACACATTTTTGTCCCGCGCATACGCGCGCGCACCCTACTGTTGTAAAGCGCCCTTCAATTTTTGGTTACTTTGTATAGTTTTTGACTCTTCTGGAATGTTGTGAACTTAATTCAGTGCCATGAATGACTTCATTGCTGTTTTGATGATGTGGATTTCTTGTCGCCATGTGCAGACGAAATTTCAGTGATAACATATTCCCCCTGATGGATGAGGTTAGGAGCATACGTATAGCCGAAATCCATCAATGTTTCTTCTACTGCGAATGTTGTTGTAAGGAAAAGAAATAGTGGGACCCTTCAGAGTGATCCGTTGGAGGAAAAAGGAACCGATATCTCGACCTTCTGAGAGACGTGAATGAGAAAAAAAACAATATACAAGTGTGTACAAACGAGGCAGGCATGCCCCATGCTCGTGTGATGTAACTCTGAAAAAATATGATGGAAGTGTTGGTGTAGACAACTGCAGTGCCCTCAGGGGCGGTAAATGATCAAGGCAGAAGACAATTCTGCAATGGAACATACTCTAAATAACAGGCAATGATCACTTGTAAGAAGCAGTGACGATGATGTGGGCATTGATGACCCTACCAAGTTCAGAGGTCTTCGGCAAATGACAAAAAGAACTGCAATAGTCGCAAAGTAAGACCCACCATAACATGAGGGAGTGTTGGCGTCGAATGTTATGGGGGCCAATGACAGCAGGGAGCAATGGTGTTTCCCCCTGTGCCATCCGAGATCTCTCATTAACATAGGAAATGAGAATCAAGATACTGTCGCCCTTCCAGAAAAGTGTGTTGATGTCGACAAAAGAGGGACGCGACTCCCAGAGGCAAAAAGGTGCTCCGTGGAATCTACTAAGCTGATGAAGTGACAGAGGTACATGGACGAAGTCAAGAAGTGGGATGACTCAATACTGCCCTTGATTGGAGGATATATGAGAGAAACAGTGGCCGCAACCGTGTAACAAGGTCGAGTGTCAGGGGGATGACAAGACCGGGGCTAATTTGTGCCAGAGGCGGGACAAGGTGAACAAATTCAGAGGGTAGGGGTAACTGACCTGCGGGGTACTATGAAGATATGGACGATGTCGGCAAGGGTAAATGATAAGTACTGCTCCAATCCAAGGGTGACATGGGTTGCGTATGGCCAAAAAATCAAGTCGCCAACGGTGACGACAAAGAATGTGCTGACTGAAGGTAAAGGTGTTTATACAATAAATAATAAATAATAAATAATTTTGGGAGAAAAATGTACAAATACAGAAATGGGTGCCCAGTGTGAAAAATGCATGCCCCAGGGAGGGCATAATTGTTATGAGAAACTGATGAAGGGTGGGGGCCCCATTGGCGAGTTTCTGTATGAGGTTGGTGAAATGGAGATAGGTGCACAGATGGGCAAACTGATGGTGGATGAAATGGTGGGTTCATGGTCCTGCGAAGGTGCAGGTGAAAAAGAACATAACCATAAAGCGATGATTTGGGAGTCCATATGGGAAGCTAGAAAAATGAGGAGAAGAAGTATGTGGTTAATTCGCAACATGATGTAATACTACCGGGACTCCCATCCCTAAAGGGTAATAAAAATGGCATGAGTGTCAAAAGTGCAAAAAGGTG
>ML790524.1:138194-153019 GCA_009831015.1 Picea engelmannii | reverse complement strand
TCTCTTAAACCACTTTGATTACTTTGACCTTTTGGGTCTTCTAGATGACATATGAGGGTCCTCCAACTTCGTAAGGCCATAACTCTCAAACCGTGAGGAGTTATGTGACGTTCTACATACCACCAGAAATGGAATGACATGTAATATCCATATAGAATAGTATTATCGGAAAATATATCATAACTCATACCGTTATTCATCAATCAAACTTGGGTCCATTACCCAAACCTGGGGTCTCCAACTTCTCATGGCCATAACTCTCTAACCGTGAGGAATTATGTGACATTCCACATACCACCGAAAATGATATGACAAGAACTATCCATCTAGGATATTTTCCCTGACAAATTCACTTTCGTTCATCTCATTATTCCATAATTAAGCATGGGTTCTCTTACTCCACAAAGCGTATTCCCGTGAGGGCTTTCACCATAAGGGGACCACTTTGGAGTTCATCCATATTTACTTCTTATCAACCATGACAAAAAAATAATGAGTCATATTTACATCAAACACTATTGGTTCCATTACCCAAAACTTTGTGCTACGGGTCTTTCTTCAAGGGTTGACATCAATGACAACCAACCTTAATCAACACTATCCATTCTGAGATATCTTTATTCGTCAGCCTCCAAAATATTCCCTCGATCACAGATTTTGGGTCTTGACAATAGAACCATTTGTTGGCACACGGTTATAATAACTTAGATTCAAGTTATCTTAACCAAGAAAATGTTGGTAAATATTTTACAGACATCGAATGCTTGTCATTGATGGCAAGTACAACAATGAAGATGGCATGAGTATAGGAAGGTTGTAATCAACAGGCAAATAGAAGATAAGTCCAGGAAGATTGAATGATCGAAGGCAATGCAACATTGATAGAATGATCGAAGGCCCGTAAAGTTCGAGAATCATTTTTGATCATTGGATCTCATTCAAAATTCCCAAAAGAACGAGGGCCGTCAGATCAGAATATAGACAAGAAGAGTGTTGAACAAGAGGACAGATCTCAGACGTTAGATCCAATCACAGGATTCGACCATCATTGGATCTAGGAGAAACTACACACCTTTTAAAAAATATTAACATCAAGAATCGTAAAATCGCGATGTAATCTAAGCCGTCAGATCAAGCTTTGATCTGGATCGTTGATTCCAGTCCATGTCGGAGTTTCGAGGATCGCGTGTTGGAGATGTCAAATAAACAATGCAACAAGAATGCCTATTTCACGATAAGAGAAATTGAGATTCAATCGCAGCCATTGAATCAAGATCAGATCTGGACTATTGATCCGACCCCATGTCAGAGTTTCGTGAATCGGGACTTTGAAGTGAAAAAAACATTGGACATCAAGGATGTCGATTTTTTGATATGCGAAATCACGATTTAATCATAGCCATTGAATAGAGATTAGATATAGACCATTGATCTAACTCCATATCAAAGTTTCACGAATCACGACATGGAGAGGCAAAGAACCCAATGCAACAAGAATGCCAAAATTTTGAAATCGCGATTCAATCGTAGTCATTGAATCAAGATCACATATGGACCATCGAATCACAGGACATGTGGCAAGTGATCAAAATTTCGCTGACTTGGGGTCAACGGAGCATAATGTTGAAATTCACGAAATGAGAAATCGTTAAAGCATTTTTTGCATAGGCGCTTGGTTATGACCATAGTCATATTGGGGAAGAAACTAGTGCAGAAAAGTTATGTATCGAAACTTCGGAGATCGCGAAATGAAGTGTCGAGACACTCAACTCAGGACTGTCGAAATGTCGAAACCCAATTTAAAGGAAATGAATGCAAGATCTCATGAAGCCAATCAAATGGTGCAGGTGAATTTGAACAAAGATCGGAGGGTTATTGTTCTCTCTCACAGTTAACTCCTCAGTTACGAATCTGTTAGTGAAATAGACTCATGATTTCCAATCAGTTGGCATTTCAGTTGCTTGGACAGTTGTCTTTCTTTTGCCAAAGGAAATGCGAAGTGCAACCGTCGTGGATGTGTGTACAAAAGAAAATGAGACAGATAGGATGGGGTTGGTTGTTTTGTATGCGAAAGGAACGAAACTATAATAAAAGGAAAAGGAGAGGTTGCACAGGAGAAGATTGAGCATATGTGCAGTGTGAGATGAAACGCAGAGAATAATAATAGAACAAGTGGAATAAGAGAAGAATGACAGAACAAGTTGATGCAGAGTAGACCTGCTGAACAGAAAGAGGAAGAAATGAATTACAGTACAGTTAGAAGATGACCAGATTTACAGAACAAAGAAATAATGGTAAGAATTTATGTATCTGTATAGTTGAATGTTTTTATGTTAATTTATATTCTAGGAAGGTTGGGAGGTGCTCGGGAGGACTATTGTCCTCAGAGGTTCAAGTGGGAGCTTGAACAAAGGAATTTGTAGCTTCCATCTGGTTGCATCCAGAGAAACCAGGGTGGCAGGGTGGTGCAAGGGAGAACACGTGTTCTCTGTTATACAAGTTGGAGCCTGTGTAACTGGAAGTTGGTGCTTCCATCCAGTTGGTGCTAGAACATATAGGGAGTTGGTGCTTCCTTCTAGTGGGTGCTAGAGAAACCAGGGAGTTGGTGCTTCCTTCTAGTGGGTGCTAGAGAAACCAGAGAGTTGGTGCTCTCAAACAAGTTGCAGCTTGTAAACCAGAGGTAGTAGCCTCACATTGAGTTGGTGCTCAATTAAATATGATGTACATAACTTAAAAGATTGTCTATCATTTCAAAGAAGAAGAGGTTTTCTCCCTTTATGGGTTTCCTCATGAAAATATGTCTCTGTGTATACCTTGTGTGTGACTGATGCTTTTTACTTTTAATGTCCATATGCTTTATAATGTTGATGATCACTTGAAGAAATATTAAGAATTTTTTAATAAACTTAAGATTGTTTAATCTCAATGACAACTGATCCACCCCCCCCCTCTCAGTTGTTTTATTAATTTCAACAATTGGTATCAGAGTGGGTTCCTTTTATTTAAAGGTGGATCTGTAAGCTTAAACATGACAAGTCAAGAAGGGACTTCATCCTCTAAGCCCCCTCTGTTTGATGGAACAAATTTTTCCTTCTAGAAGATTAGAATGAGAACATATTTAATGGCCCTGGGTGCTGATGTTTGGGATATAGTAGAGACTGGATATACAAAGCCTGGTGTGCTAGCCACCAAGGATGATAAGTTAGAGTTTAGTTTAAATGCTAAGGGGATGAATGTTATCTTGAATTGACTTGCTGAAGCTGAGTTTGTAAAGGTGATGCATCTTGATACTGCCAAAGCAATGTGGGATAAACTTATTAACAGTTATGAAGGAAATGAGAAAGTAAAAGATGCCAAACTT
This sequence comes from Picea engelmannii, assembly GCA_009831015.1. NCBI lineage: Eukaryota > Viridiplantae > Streptophyta > Pinopsida > Pinales > Pinaceae > Picea > Picea engelmannii. The sequence goes on along the minus strand of ML790524.1, from coordinate 149,658 downwards.
CAAACATACAACTTGAAATTTAAACAACTAAAAATGAATGAAGATGAAACAATTAACAAGTATTTTTTAAGAGTTAAAGAACTTGTAAATGCCATGAAGGGTCTTGGTGAGAAATTTGATGACTCACTCTTAGTTCAGAAGATTTTAAGATCTTTGCCTGATAAATTTAATCCAAAATTCTCTGCAATAGAAGAATTAAATGATCTTAAAACTCTATCCATTGATCAACTTCTAGGAACTCTAACTGCATATGAAATGAGAATTAACAAAGATAAATCTAGTACTAGAGAAGCATCTTTTAAAGAAGACAAGAATATTGATTCATAATTAGATGATATTGAGGAAAAATTCGTGAGAAGGTTAAAGAAAGGTTCAGGAAAACATCAAGGGAAGTTGCCCTTCAAATGCTTTAACTGTGGTAAGATAGGTCATTTTTCATCTAAGTGTCCCCATCAGAAAAAGGACCAGAACTCTGATGATGAAAAGAAGTTCAAATACAAGAAATGTAATAAGAAGAAAAGTTTGGTTGCAAATAATGACAATTCCTCAGAAGACACCGACAATGATTCATCCTGTGAAGATAAGGCAACTGACTTCATGCTTATGGCCAAGGAGGATTATGATAATAAAAACACAGGCAGTGATGATAATGATGAAGAAGCTGTGGTTGATTTGGAAGGAGAACTGATCAGTGCACTGGAAGAAATTGATAGACTTAGAACTAAGAACAGAAAGCAAAAACAATTGTTGACACAGTTCGAGAAAGACAGTAAAAAACCTGATGAAGACTTTGCTTTGCTGAAACTGGAATTAGAAGAGGCAAAGAAAATAGAAGACATACTGAAACAACAATTGTCAGAGAAGAAAGTTAGATGTGAAGCCTTGGAAGAAGAGATAGTAAAAACTAGAAAAGAAATGGAGAAATTTAAAGGATTGTATCATCAAAATCTGCCAAGTATTAAAGCATCAGAAGAATTAACTTCCATTCTAAATCAGCAAAGAAATTCAAAGTTGAAAGCTGAATTGGGATATGAAGAAGGATCAAGTAGTGATCATCCAAGAAATACAAAATATATCAAGTTTGTCAAATCCTCGAAAAATGACAACAGTCACTTTGCAGAAACAAAGAAGGAAAATCAGCCACCAAGAAGAAATGAAAGAAAAATCCCTAGAACCGAATTTGTAGACCATAAATACTATTGGCATGACAGAAGTCGACCTCCTCAAAGAAGACATATTTTTTCAAGGTACAAAGATTTTTTCTATGGTTATTGTTTTCTTTGCTCTAATTTTGGTCACAAAGCTATAAACTGTTCTTTAAGATTTAGATATGAACAATCAAGATATTCAATGAATAACTATCTTCCACAACAAAGATTGAGACAGCCAAGCAACAAACAATCACATATTATAAATCATGTGATGACTAGGAGAAGGACACAGGTGAAACACAACAACAAATATGAGCATAACAATCATTATGATCTATTATTCAGTGAACCAAAATGTTACAACTGTCATAATTATGGTCATAAAGCTGCAGACTGTCACTTAAGGAAATAAAATTCAGATTTGATCCCCACTACTGAAAATGTCAAAGTTTGGAAGAAGAAAGTAGATGACAAATGTGGACTAGTGCTATCAGCCCAAAGGAAAAAGAATCCCTAGTATATTGATAGTGGATGCTCCAAACACATGACTGGAGACAGAAGTAAGTTTCTAACTCTAAGTGATAGCAAAGCAGGGAATGTAACTTTTGGAAATGATGCACCTGGAAAGATAAAAGGTAAAGGAATTGTAAATTTGTGTAACGAAAAAAGAAAAGCTCAAGATGTGTTGCTTGTAGAAGATTTGAAACATAATCTGCTTAGTGTCAGTCAAGTCTGTGACTGAGGGCTGTTATAACCCTAAATTACACTATCCATGCTTACCTGGCATCAAATGAAATCATTTCCCTTCATTGCCAAAGCCATGCTGAACAGACTCTTTAAAAACCTCTCAAATCAAGTAACTTGTGCCCTAACCCACTACTGGGCACGTTGGAATGCTGGTAGGCCTTATACTACATGCGTTGGAACACGGGCTGGCCCACTATAGCCAGCGTTTACCTAACAAAGCAAAAAATCAGGAAATTTTCCGTCGGGACGAAAATCTTTGGGTCAGTTAACTGGAACTCCCAGCCATACATGGCCAAGAGTTTGTCTAAAACCCTAGCTCCTTCTAGCCTATAAAAGAAGGGGTAGGGGTACTATTCAAGGGAGGAAAATCATAGCAAAGAAACTCTGCCCAATTGTCGAATCTGTTTTGTCCAAACCCTTTATCCTTTCCTCAAGCTTTAGGAGAATTCAAGAAAAGCAGTTGGAGGACAAAGAAGAGGAGGAGCCCAGGATCAGGATCGAGGAACGGTGGCCGGTCTCTATAATAATTGTAAGTTGATTCATGTTGAGATTAATAAAAAGATACTTTTCCCGTCCCAAATACACGAGTCTTATATGTTCTATTTGATTTTTGTTTAATATCTAACCCTCTAGTAGATCAATAGCATGCATGCGTAGTTTTGTCTTGATTGCAGGATCGCTTTTTGGAAGGAGCAACAGTAGCAAGGGGATAAAAGCTCAACAGAGGATCTACACCAACCGTCGATAAAAAGGTTAGTTGATTCTTCCCATGTTTGCATGAGAAAAAGGGTTTTAGGTTGGGGTAGAAGGTAAAAGTTATTTCTTAAGGGTCATGATCTGCATGCAAGTTTAAGCCCTAGCTGGTTAGTCCATAGGGTAGAATAACCCCACAACAGAATTGGCGACTCCACTGGGGATATTTTACTCTTAGGGTTTCCAAATTTGGTTAAAGGTATTTTGGGTAGTTCAAAGAAGTTCAGTCTCTGTTTCTTTGTTTATTTTGTTGTCTGTTAGGTCAAAGCTAGCAGGGAACCTGGTTATCAATACCAGTTCTTCCTTGACTGTTGCTTGACATTTATTCTCGGGACACACAGAGGTACACGCGGCCTGCAGAAGGCTTGCACGCGTGTGACCCGCGCCCTAACCTTCTATAGCCCATGTTTGAACTCCTGTTGTAGTGGTTTCAGTAGCGTGTAGATCCCAGGAAGCTTAAGAGGCAGTCTCCTCTTTCCTATCAGAAGTTTACCTTCTCAGGGGGCTTTCTGGATCTTGTTTGGGTCTTGTTGGTTTACTATCTTGCTTTCAGTCTACCTTATTGTGTTGGTTGTTCTTTGCTTGTGTTTTCTTTTTTGCAAATTTTCCTTTTCTGTTGAAGTTATAGAATCCAAGCCTCTTAAAGACCCTGGTTGTCAATACCAGAGGCCTTTTTCAGGTCTGGATTGCCTGTGTATTGTTTGATCTTGGCTTTTATACAGACCCGCGGCCTGTTTAAGTCTTTTCCGCGGGTACCCGCGCTTTGTTGTAGTTCAGCACGCGTTTGCACGCGTGCTTTCTTGGTGACAGTCGCGGGCTGGATTGGTATCTTTTTCAGCTTGGGTGGGGCAGTCATCCCCTCCTGTGGTGAGAAGATATCCTCTCAGGGGTATAGAGTCTGGAGTTGCACAGTCAGCAGGTTAGGGCATCTTATCCTTAGCCTGTGTTTGTTAGTTGATGTTTTGATAGAAAAGACAAAAGAGAAAAATATTTGTTTTATGGTTTTTAGGCAAGTGTTAGAATCGGTGTTGTCTTGATTGCTTTTCGCATTTTGTGCTCTGATTCTTTTGCGATCTGCACTCTAAGCCAGAGTTTTCTTTTCATTCTTTTGGTTTTGGTCTTGTCAACATTTTTCCTTGTTGCATTATTTTGCAATGAAATAAAAAAAAAATTCCTCTTTTTCATTTTCTTCTTGGTGTGAAGATTGTGTTGTTGCATCAGTAGCTAGGAAAGAGTCTTTTTGCATAAGTTTTTGTAGTGCATTTAGAGTATAAGTAGTTCACAGATCTGAGTGAAAATTCTTTATATTTACTGCATGAAATCTTAGTAAATTTGAAAAAGAAAAGAAGTCTTTCTTATTGAAAAGTTGTTGGTTTTGGATTTTAGTAAAAGTTGTTGTTTCCAAGCATTTTTTGTTCATTTTGCTTTGAGTCTTTTTACACACCATCAGTTTCACTTTCACACCTTGTGACTTAAAAATCCCATTAAAAGCAATGCTAATTAAAATCAATTAGACTTTTTTGTTTGTAGGGTGCATACACTAGCTCAGGACTAGGGCCTTGGAATAGGTTGGAGAGTAAATTATCCAAGGCCACTCAAACCAAACATTGGAGTTTGTCAATAGGGAGTGTAGAAGTCCAGTTACAGAAAGTTATTCAGGACCCCCCTCTAACACAGGGGCTAAACATGAGGTCACGTAAGGAAAGGTAGCGGAGATAACCCCTCCAAAGATGGATCGAGTGTTGTGGAGAACACATATCGAGGATTTGTTAAGGGATTCCATCGTTTGCATTTTCCATGGAGCTTCATGGGTATCGAATCCGTTTGAGGTCCTCAGTTGTCTTCTGGACCATTTTCTCTCGATACCCTTGACAGGTTTCGGGCTTGATACCCTGCTCATTGTGGTCTACCCGACTATCGACTGTACCCGCCTAATGACTGTTCATGTGCTGGAAAACTAGTTGCCAATCTTTTCTAGGGACATACACAGGTGACTGTGGGGGTATACCACGGTACCTAGGGCATACATCGGGCCATGCTTTGCAGAGTATACCCAGAGGGTGCTTCTGTATTCGAGTTGCACTTGCACCGGTAAGTTTCTCTAGTGTTGGTTGTTGTAACTGTTCTTCCAACTAGTTTAGTGCTTGCTTAATTTATCTGTTAGGGGCTTTCTTTTAGTGTGTGTTACTGTTTGTTCGTGTAGAATACCTTAGCATGTCGTGAATCTTCTCACACAGTGGAGGATTCGGAGCTCCACCGGTCATGAAGGATTCTGGGCCTGCCGCCAGTTATACTGGAGCCACCCTCGCCACCCTTGAGGTGGAAGTTATACCAAAGAGGGTCTTTCGAAGCAACCGGGTTTCAAACCATTGAGCCCGAACAACTCCTGGAGGAATCAGCCGCCAATCTTGGATTGGTTGAAACCTAAAACGTTGATACTTGGCTGGACATTATTGTGCCAATTGAATTTTATGAACGCCTATCAATGCCTAGCCCAGTGATGGAACCAAACTCTGTTACTTCAACTAGGATATCTTCCATTCCCATCATTGTTGCTACCACAGGAGAATCTTCTCCTAACTTTCCTTTGTCGACGGTCCGGGCCACCATGGTCTCGGCCGCAACTACGTCGCACAGTGGACCAACCCCATCTATCATGGCGGCCACACCTATTTACACACCTAATGCGACAGGCCCTCCATTTTCATACGGTATGCCTAGTTCAGGCACAAGTCCTGCACTCACTTCTTCCACTTTACAGACTTTGGGTCTGGGGGCAGGGAGCTCTAACGCTCCTCTGCAAGGTCAACTTCAGGGAATTCCTGTCCCTTTCAATGCTTTTCCTTATGTTGGGGGTCATATCCCTCCTTCGTCACCTTTTCTTAGTGGATTGCATCAGCAGTCCGCCGGGCAGCCTGCACACACGAGTCCACTTGGAGCTGGGAGTCAAGGAACACCTGCGCAAACTCTGCTGGTAGGTTCATCGTCGTTCATTTGGAACGGGACGGTTGGTAATAACACTTTTGCATCCATTGCTTTCCCATCGGAGGGCACACCCGTTTTTGGACAGTCTACGCCAGCACAAGGTATTATTCCTGTGCTGGGGGCACATATACCAGGACCTTGGAACTTAGAACAAGGATCCCTTCCTTCCTCTGGAATGTCGTTCTGGGGTAATTCTTTCCACAGTCAATGGAACCCCGGATAGACTTCCATGCCTCTCCCCTCGGGACCAGCATGGGGTAATCCTTCCCAAAGTCCGTCAAACATGATGAACGCCCAACATCCTATGTCCTTCAAGGGGAATCAGAAAATGATGTCTCCTCAAATGAAAAACCCTTATGCTGGTCAGGGCCACAGTTTCTACCAAAATCCTGGCCAGAAGCCAAACTTTTCCTGGCAACCTGGTGCCAGTCAAACTCCAAGACCCTTTTATCCTAGCTATCAGCAGCAACCCAAACTACCATTCCTGGCAACGTTACACTTTCCTGATTTGACACGGTTGTTGAATGATCCTATCTGTCACGATCCGTGTTGGCCTCCTATGCCAACGAAGTTTCCTTCGGACATCCCAAAGTTCGAGGCCAAGCCTAATGAAGATCTAGGTGATCACGTGACTACTTTCCACTTATGGTGTTCATCTAACTCAATTAAATATGACTCCGTCCAGTTGCGATTGTTTCAACGCACTCTTATTGGGAGTGCTGAAAAATGGTACATAGAGCTTGATCATTCACGATATTATTCTTTTGGCGAACTGGCGATGGCCTTCCTTAACCATTTCCAGTTACCTGTGAGATACGACGTTGGCACAGAGTTGCTAGCTAATTTCGAGCAGATGACAGCGGACCATATCTCAAATCATATTCGAGAGTGGCGACATCGAAAGAGTCTTATCAAGTACCCGTCCCACCAACATTCCTGCTTGAGTGGTTCCTTAAGTCTTTAGTTCCGCAGTTATCCAAAGACATCGCAACTTCAGGGGTTTTCTCAGAGGAAGATGCCATCATGAGGGCTCAACAGTTTGAGCTTATCTATTCTCAGTCTAGTCTATGTACACCATCCTACCGGATGCACCACGATCGATTCTGGACAAAACCAGACAGAGAGCCGGACCACATGCAGATGGTATAGTTGGTTCGGCACAAACCAAGCCCGCTGAGCAATTGACAAAACAATTGCAGCAGTTATCTATACAACACTCAGCGGCCAGCCAGACTACTGCTTTGGCTGCTCCTCCTACTCAAACGTTGGAAGTACACTCCGTACAGATGACTAACCCAAAGGCCAACCAACAGCCTAAAGGGAAGAAAAAACAACGCAAGAAGAGTAAGGGGTATAAAAAACCAAATGATAACGCTGGTGAGGGCACCATAGAAAAGAGGAAGGCAAGGTATCCGTGCAACCTATGTGCGGAAGACCACCCAACCCACCTATGCCCTTGACTTGCAGAGGCTCAGAAGTTTGTCACACAGCAACAACAAGCCGTGTTGACTAACCCCTTTCAGCATGGGAAAAATTTACTCAAGCCTCTGCAAGTACCGAGGGGGGCAACCAAGAAAACTTCCCTCCCCCAAACAATCCATCTTTTGCGAATGTATATATGGTGAAAAGTGACGCTTTCATTACGACTAAAGCGCATGACTATAGTAAACCAAGTGCCTCTGAGAAGGGCAAAGAAGCCAAGATCCCATCTCTTCCCCTACAGATCGAGAAGACGTTGGGTGAGACAATGACGTGCATCCCAAAAGGTGCGTTTAAGTGAGCTTCTCACAATCCAAACGCACAGGCCACCCATAACTACTCTGTGGTGGAAGATTTATTGCAAACCCCTTGTGCTATGTCCTCTTTGGAGGTCCTCCAAAGTTTCCCTGCTCAGAGGAAAGCCTTGTTGACTACTTTAGGCTCTACTGAGACTTCTAACCCGGGAACTATCATGTTAGATACGACTGACTTGAAACCTAGTTTGCCTTACCACGTCGCGTTTCAGATAGTAGTGGCTCATCCCACGAAAACTTTTACACGGAATATCTTCCGCACGGTGGTAGATGAGGGCGCTTTGACTTGCGTTATGTCGTTAGCATGATGGAAATCCATTGGTCAACCCGAGTTGTATCCGTCACCTACTCTCCTCACTGCATTCGATGGTCATTCTTTCCGACCGCATGGCATCATTCCTTCTTTCCCTATGCAGTTAGGGGGAAAGACCATGTGCATCGAAGTAGAGGTAGCTGATGCCCCCATCGACTACAATATATTGTTAGGTCATAGTTGGACTTATGCAATGCAAGCGGTGGTCGCTACAGTTTTTCGAGTCTTACTGTTTCCGCATGAAGGTCGGATAGTGACTATTGATCAGTTGTCCTTCTCTCGACCTGACCCAGCCTTGGGGGCATCCATGGTTCCCATGGTAGATAATCCTCAAGCCAGTGTTGTCAATGTCGGAGTTGGTTTGTGCCCATCTTTTATGAGTACCTTTGATTACCCACCTCCTCAAGGCGATGTCAAGTTTATATCGACTCACCACAGGGCTGAGATTTTCCATGTTTCATCGTTCCGCATGACTTACTTTTAGGATCTATGGATTCTTCCTTCCCATCAGCCATGATGGATGCGACGGGGCATTCGGGCATGTCTACACCCTTGTCGGCCGCTGAAGTAGCGTACTCTTTGGTCCAACAAGCTTCAGCTACTCCTGATCTGATTCCCACACAAGAGTTGGATCCACTCTTTGAGCCTATTTGGGCTCAGGATTCTCTTGTCAACACTAATTCGTTAGATTTAGTCTTGCCTTCTGACGAAGCAATAATCGAAGCAATGACTGGTCCAGACAAACCCTAGGAAGATCTTCATCACAGATCATATTTCCTCCCAGAGTTACACCGAATCGAGGCAGGAGAATTCACTATCACCATGACGGGAGATCAGCCTTGTCCCATTAACCTCTTAGCTACACAGGATATTTATGCTGAGGGCAATATGGCGACTATCGCTACCACAATACCTATAAATATATCCTGAAACCCCGGCATCATGGAGAATGTCTCCGTCAGAGCAGATTGCTCCCCTGAGGAGATTCAGATTTACACGGATCTTTTTAAAGAATTCCACGATGTTTTTGCTTGGTCTTATGAGGAAATGCCAGGCATCGATCTGAAAATAGTTGAACATGATATCACTACGTATCCGGACGCCAAGCCTGTTCGACAGAAACTTCGTCTAGTTAATCCTAGGAAGGCAGCATCTATCAAGGCAGAGGTTGAGAAATTTCTTAAGGAAGGGTTCATATACCCTATTCACTTGACTCAATGGGTGTCAAATCCCGTGCCAGTCGATAAAAAACAAGGCACGATTCATGTCTGTACCAATTTTCATGATTTGAACAAGGCATGTCCAAAGGATAATTATCCAACCCCATTCATTGACCAGATCATTGATGAATGCACTGGTTGTGAAGCCTTTTCATTCATGGATGGTTTCTTGGGCTATAACCAAATCCAAATCAAACTTGAGGACCAACACAAAACGACATTTATTTGTCCGTGGGGTACATTTTCCTATCGAAAAATTCCTTTTGGTCTCAAGAATGTTGGACCCACTTTCCAGCGGGCCATGTATTTTGCGTTTCATGACCTCAAACATATAGTCGAGGCTTATCTAGATGATTTATCATCACGCTCTCGCAAGAGAAAGGATCATCCTATGCACCTCTGACTAATCTTTGAACGCTGTCACTACTTCTGGATTCGCTTGAATCCCAACAAGCGCAGCTTTTGCGTCACGTCAGGACGTTTGTTAGGTTTCATCGTTTCAACAATGGGGATCATGGTGGATCCTCTTAAGGTGGAGGCAATAGTCCAGTTCCCCCCCTCACGTACAATTTTACAACTTCAAAGTCATCAAGGCAAGGCGAACTTCTTACGATGCTTCATCGCCAACTATGTTGAAATCACCAAGGGCTTCATGTGTTTACTAAAGAAAGACATTCCTTTTCTCTGGGACGAAGTAGCGCAACACTCTTTCGACGCATTGAAACATGCCCTTACAACCGCACCTCTGCCACGACCACCAAATTATAACAAGGATTTCTTAGTATATCTAGCTGTCGCAGAGTCAACCATAGGCATGGTTTTAGTTTAGGAAGATGATTCATTTTCTGAATACGTGATCTATTACCTGAGCCGAGGCCTCATAGGACCGAAAATTAATAATACCCATCTTGAAAAACTTGCGTTGGCAGCAGTCCATGCTGTTCAACGGTTCCGTCACTATGTTCTGTTTCGTAAGACCACTGTCGTTGCCATCGTGAATCCATTTCAGTACATGTTGACACGACATGTTATCGGCGGAAAAATCAGTAGATGGATGGTCATCCTCCAATAATTTGACTTAGACTTCGTTTCATCCAAGTCCAAAAAGTCATTGGTCTTCGCAGAACTTATTTCGGAACTTTCGGTTGAGTCAGGTGATGTTGTGCCTGAGGAATCGCCTATCCAGGGGGATATGTTTTTTATCAAATCATCTGACCCCTGGTACAGAGATATACTGATCTATCTCTAGACTTTGAAGTGTCCTACCTCTTCCTCTAGTGATGAGCGTCGGCGGATATGCCATCAGGCCAAGAGCTATCTTATACTCAATGATACTTTGTATCGGAGAGGTGTAGACTGTATCTTGCGTCGATGTCTCACTCACGAGGAGGCCGTCATAGTGCTCAACGATTGTCATACAGGAGCTTGTGGCGGTCACTTATCCGGGTTGGCAATAGCCCAAAAAATTTTACGAGCAGGTTACTTTTGTCCCACACTTATCAAAGATTGTATCGAGTCGGTCAAGAAGTTCCATCCATGCCAAGTCTTCTCACGGAAGATGAGGGCACATCCAGCTCCCATGTTTCCTGTTATCACTGTCGGTCCCTTCACCAAGTGGGGGATTGATTACACTACTTGCAACCCCCCATTATCCAGGGGGCATCACTATATCATTGTAGCTGTCGACTACTTCACTAAGTGGGTCGAAGCTATGCTGACGTTCAAAGATGATGGAGAGACTGCAGCTCTCTTCTTACTTAACCAGGTTATAGCACGATTCGGAGTCTTGAGAGAGATTGTCACTGACCATGGCAGTCACTTTCAGAATCAAATGATGACTGAGTTAAATTCAAAGCTTGGGTTACGAAAAGAATATTCCTCACCTTACTATCCCCAAGCCAATGTGCAGGTGGAAGATGTTAATAAAACTCTTAAGACAATGCTACAATGAACCATCAACTCCGCCAAAACCAACTGGCATTTGATGTTATACTCGACATTATGGGCTTACCGAACATCAGTTAAGACTGCAATCGGTTTCTCACATTTCCAACTCGTTTACGGGCTGGAGGCATTCTTTCCCATCGAATGTCAAATTCCATCTCTGAAATTGGCAGTACATCTATTGCCAGACACTTCTCCACTTGAAGAACGGTTAGTACACCTTGAGCAGCATCGCGATGCGGCCCTGGCCAACGAGGCTTATAAGAATAGGGTCAAGTGTCAATATGATAGGTCCGTGCGTCCTCGGGTTTTCTCTGAGGGCGACCTTGTCCTAGTTTACGACCAAGATAAGGACACCCTGGGGGAAGAAAAGTTTAAACCCATGTGGTTCGGACCCTTAATTGTTAAGGAGGTGTTAAAGAAGGGTGCTTATCGTCTGGTCGATTTTGAAGGGAATTCTTTGGCGGAGCCTAGAAATGGGCTCTACCTCAAGAAGTATTACTCATAGCATCGTCACTGTGGGTAACTTTTTGTAACATATGTATAGTCTTTGTGCTA
>ML790524.1:92468-131527 GCA_009831015.1 Picea engelmannii | reverse complement strand
AAGAGCTTGATTAGATTGAGAAGAACAATACTTGGGAGCTTGTCCCTAGACCTGAAGATAAGAATGTAATAGTTTCCAAATGGGTGTTCAAGAATAAAATGAATGAAAAAGGACAAGTTGTTAGAAATAAAGCCATATTGGTCTGTAAGGGATATGCACAAATTGAAGGTTAGGACTTTGATGAAACTTTTGCACCAGTGGCAAGATTGGAAGCTATCAAAATATTTCTTTCTTTTTCATGTCATAAGAACTTCAAAGTTTATCAGATGGATGTTAAGTCAGCATTTCTTAATGGAGATCTAGAGGAAGAAGTATATATGGAGCAACTTGAAATATTCTCTTTGATAGATAATACTAATTATGTTTGTAAGCTGAAGAAGGCCTTATATGGACTAAAACAAGCACCACGAGCTTGGTATTATAGACTGGACAAATTTCTACAAGAAAAAGGGTTCAAGAAAGGTACTATTGACAGTAACCTTTACATTAAGTCTTAAGGTGATAATTTACTAGTTGTTTTGGTTTATGTAGATGATATTATTTTTGGCTGTACTAATGAATCATCTGTCCAGTGGTTTGCTAATCCTATGTAAACAGAATTTGAAATGTCCATGATAGGAGAACTGTCATACTTTCTTGGCCTACAAGTAAAACAAAGCTCTGAAGGAATTTTTATTTCTCAAGAAAAATATTTGAAAGAGATGTTGAAGAAATTTCAGATGGAATATTCCTCAATAGTTAGCACACCTATGGTCATTGGTTGCAAGCTGAGTAAAGATGATATCTCACCTAATGTTGATCAAAGCACATATCACTCCATGATAAGCAGTCTTTTGTACATCATAGCATCTCGTCCTGATATAATGCAAGTTGTTGGAATGGTAGGTCATTTTCAGTCTACTCCTAAGAAAATTCATTTTGTAGTTGTCAAAAGGATATTTAAATACTTGAAGGGAACAATGACTTATGGTCTGTGGTATCCTAGAAATCAGAATTTCCAGTTAACTACTTATTCATATGCAGACTGGGCAAACCGTGTTGATGAGAGAAAAAGCACCAGTGGAGGAGCATTTTTTCTGGGTGACTCATTAGTTGTATGGCTTAGTAAAAAGCAAGAATCCATTTCATTATCCACTACAGAGGTAGAATACATTACTGCTACTACTTGCTGCACACAAATTTTATGGATGATACAAACTCTTGCAGATCTGAAGGTAAATTACACTAGTCCAATTCCAATTCATTGTGATAACACCAGTGCCATTAGTGTCTCCAAGAATCCTATTCTTCATTCCAAGACTAAGCATATTCCAATTAAGTACCATTTGCTCAGAGAACAAGTTACAAACAAAATTGTTCAACTGAATTATATACCTTCTATAGAACAGATTGTTGGTATCTTTACTAAACCATTAGCAATGACCCCTTTTGGATATCTTTGTCAAAAGATGGGGGTTATAATCTCTTGTGTCTAATCTATTCACCTGGTCAGGGGGAGTACTTATTGAATATCTTGTGTATATCCAAGATGCTTATAGTTGACAGGGGGAGTATGTTTTGCAACAGATCATGGGAAGAATGTTTCTTCTTTGACATTGATGTCAAAAGGGGAGATAAGAGTTCGGGAGAGGAGATTTGAATGCATGTGGGTGCTTGTGTTTCCATCAATGCCAAAGGGGGAGATTGTTGGCAAATATTTAACAGATAGGAAATGGAAAATATTTTACAGACAACGAATGCTTGTCATTGATGGCAAGTACAACAATGAAGATGGCATGAGTATAGGAAGGTTGTAATCAATAGGAAAATAGAAGATAAGTCCAGGAAGATGGAATGATTGAAGGAAACGCAACATTGATAGAATGATCGAAGGCCCGTAAAGTTCAAGAAGAATTTTTTATCATTGGATCTCATTCAAAATTCCTGAAAGAATGAGGGTCATTAGATCAGAATATAGACAAGAAGAGCGTTGAACAGGAGGACAGAACTCAGACGTTAGATCCAAGTGCAGGATCCGACCATCGTTGGATCAAGGAGAACCTACACACCTTTTAAAAAATATTAACATCAAGAATCGCGAAATCGCGATATGCAAAATTGCGATGTAATCTGAGCCATCAGATCAAGCTTTGATCTAGACCATTGATTCTAGTCCATGTCGGAGTTTTTAGGATCACGTGTTGGATATGTCAAATAAATAATGCAACAAGAATGTCGATTTTGCGATAAGCGAAATTGCGATTCAATCGCAGCCATTGAATCGAGATCAGATCTGGATCGTTGATTCAACCCCATGTTGGAGTTTCATGAATTGGGGCTTTGAAGTGACAAAAACAGTGGACATCAAGGATGTCGATTTCGCAATATGCGAAATCGCGATTTAATCACAGTCGTTGAATAGAGATCAAATCTGGACCATTGATCTAAATCCATATTGGAGTTTCACGAATCGCGACATGGAGAGGCAAAGAACCCAATGCAATAAGAATGCCGAAATTGCGAAATCATGATTCAATCGTAGCCATTGAATCAAGATCACATCTGGACGATCGAATCATAGGACATGTGGCAAGTGATCAAAATTTTGCTGACTTGGGGTCAAGGGAGCATAATGTTGAAATTCACGAAATGAGAAATCGTGAAAGCATTTTTTTCATAGGCACTTGGTTATGACCATAGTCATATTGGGGAAGGAACTAGTGTAGAAAAGTTCTATATAGGAACTTCGGAGATTGTGAAATGAAGTGTCGAGACACTCAACTCAGAACTGTCAAAATGCCGAAACCCTATTTAAAGTAAATGAATGCAAGATCTCATGAAGCCAATCAAATGGTGCAGGTGAATTTGAACAAAGATCGGAGGGTTACTGTTCTCTCTCATAGTTAACTCCTCAGTTACGAATATGTTAGCGAAATGAACTCATGATTGCCAATTAGTTGGCATTTCAGTTGCTTGGACAATTGTCTTTCTTTTGTCGAAGGAAATGCCAAGTGCAACCGTCGTGGATGTGCATATAAATGAAAATGAGACAGACAGTGTGGGGTTGGTTGTTCTGTATGAGAAAAGCATGAAACTGTAAGAAAAGGAAAAGGAGAGGATGCGTAGGAGAAGATTGAGCATATGTGCAGTGTGATATGAAACACAGAGCATAATAACAGAACAAGTGAAAGAAGAGCAGAATGACAGAACAAGTTGATGCAGAGCAGACTTGCTGAACAGAAGAGGAAGAAATGAATTGTAGTACAGTTAGAAGATGACCAGATGTACAAAACAAAGAAAGATTGGTAAGAATTGATGCATCTGTATAGTTGAATGTTTTTATGGTCATTTATATTCTAGGGAGGTTGGGAGGTGCTTGGAAGAACTATTGTCCTCAGAGGTTCAAGTGGGAGCTTGAACAAAGGAAGTTGTATCTTCCATCTGGTTGCAGCCAGAGAAACCAAGGTGGCGGGGTGGTGCAAGGGAGAACAAGTGTTCTCTGTTGTATAGGTTGGAGCCTGTGTAACTGGAAGTTGGTGCTTCCTTCTAGTGGGTGTTAGAGAAACCAGGGAGTTGGTGCTTCCTTCTAGTGGGTGCTAGAGAAACCAGAGAGTTGGTGCTCTCAAACAAGTTGTAGCTTGTAAAACAGAGGTAGTAGCCTCACATTGAGTTGTTGCTCAATTAAAGATGATGTACATAACTTAAAAGATTGCCTATCATTTTGAACAAGAATAGGTTTTCTCCCTTTATGGGTTTCCTCGTGAAAATCTGTCTCTGTGTATACCTTGTGTGTGACTAATACTTTTTACTTTTACTGTCCATATGTTGTATAATGTTGATGATCACTTGAATAAAGATTAAGAATGTTTTAATAGACTTAAGATTGTTTAAGATCAATGACAACTGATTCACCCCCCCCCCCTCAGTTGTTTTAGTAATTTCAACACAAAAACCTTCAGACACTAGCCCTTTCGTAAGCACCTGCATGCAAGTGAATTCTCACCTGAGGCATCTATTGGGGATGTAAGAACTAGGTTTCTATAGTAGTGAGGGAATGGGAGGTGATCATATTAATAATTATTACTTATCCATTCAATGCGCATTATCATGTATTTTTCCTTTCTGGGTTACTTAGTGAATTACGTTATATAATACCATTATACTTCAGAGTGCAACATAAACCAATTACTGTAACATTCATACCTATTGCGTGATGATTGTATGGTAGAAAAATCTAATCTAAAATGCATAAGAGAATATTCATGATCAATCACATAAAAGACAAGCAGACACTGTAACTAATGTGGTCCACCCAACTTTGGGATACATCCACAATGGTTGACTTCTTTATATCAAAACAGATATATCATGATATCTTTCTCTCCATCTTTCCTAAATTCTCTTTAGTTCAAGTCTCTCTCTCTTTGCAACTCTTACCTAACATTCAGACATAGAATTTCTCCCTCATTCTCAGTCTATTCTCTCACTCTCCTCACAAAAAACATAACAGACCCGAAAAATTTTTGATAGGAACATAACATACTTGATGAACCTGAGAATCCATAATCTATCCAACCCATTACATATTTATACATAACTTCTTGGGATCAAAACCCTACTTTGCATATCCCAAAAACCCAATTACATCTTATTATGACTCATGAGAAATGGCATTGACTTGTTTTTCATGCTTTTTATTCCTACTTTTACGTCTCCATGTTGCTTTTGCACTTTGACCGTTGTTCTTCCTTCTTTTATGCCTCTTTCTTCTTTTGGCATGTCGAACTTTTATCCCTCCTATTCTACCTCTTTCTCCTCTTTCTTTATTATTTTCTTTATTCTCCTTTTTTATTCCCCTAATTTCTTCTTGTCTAAGTATGTTCTTACTATGCACTGCAATCTTGAATGTGCCTCTAATGTGCACTCCAGATATTGAATGTGCCTTTGTTTGACACTCCAGTCCTTCCATGTGTTCTTTCGTCTTCTATCATGTTTATCCTCCATACTTAGGATTTTCATGAAGACTATATCCAAAATGCATGTCCAACAATAATCCATATTAAATATGTAGAAAACACTAAAACTAATAGTCTTTATGGAAATATCTTGAAAAAATAGGCCTTTTTAAAAACAAATGGCACTGAAAACATACTTCGGATGTGAAATTTATGCCCTTTTGAAAAAAGTCATAAGTTGTAACCAAAGCGCCATGTGACAAGTAGAAGTTGGTCCATGTGGTGACATCCCTCCTAATAACCTTAATTTTACAAATAAGTTTCTTATGAAGTGATCCAATTTTGTAAAATAAGCAGGGATCACTTTTACAATGAAATTATTTTATAAATGAAAGTTGCATGCAAAATAAATAATTTTAAAATAAAATATTAAAGCTGCTTATAGTGATTGAATTTTAGAATTTAAGTGACATACACTTTACAATGGATGCATGGTATTTTTTTTAAAAAGTAACAAAAAAGATACTTCAACTCAATACCTCTTACTTAATACAACAACTTTTAACCAAGTGAGCTAGTTAAAAACATATTGTATTGTTTAGAAGTAGGATTGGGGATGTTGTTGTTTTTGTGGAAGAAGACCTTAGAGAGTGTGCTCATAAAAATAAATTTCACACAAGAAACAAATTTCACTTCTTGATAGCAAAAAGGGTTAGATATCGGTTAGATTACCTAGAAAATGCAAGTTTTCCCTCTATTTTTGATTTATCAAGATCATACAGAGCGCATGACAAAGATAATATGTAGATAGGATAATCCTTTCCAATATGTTTCTGATTTTCTAAGATCACACAAGGCACATGGAAAAGAGAATGCGTAGATCAAAAAGAGTAGAAACCTAGAAATAAAAAGTATAAAACTAAAATAAAAAACCAAAATATTATGTGTGGAAAAATTTAAAAGGGTGTATTCAAGCTTTATACATCTAGATTTGACTAAAATGGTCATATCTTGGGAAAATGGAAACCTTTTTGAGTGAAATGAAAAGCGTTCCTGGTTGAAATGAGTAATCCTTAAACAATGGAACAATCCCCTCAGCTTATAAATGTATGGAAATGGAATAAAACAAAGATGAGAAAACATAGCTTCACGATCTCAATCTACAATGGGAGTGGGTCTTCAAATGCACTCTGATACCATGTTCAACTACACAAGTATTCCAACAGAGGACGACCACCTCCAATAACTAGTCATACAACCATATCAAATATCAACACAATGAGGTAATGACATGGTAAAAACCCTATGGGGAAACATCCACGACCCCAACTAATGTGGACACTTGGAGCAATTCATTAATGAAAAATCAAAATATTATAAATATATTTACAAGAGAGTTTCTCACAATCGATCATCGAAAAATGACCCTCCATGATATTTAAATAGAGATCATTGACCAATGGGGTGGTAAGCCACAAATCCAAGTAGAAATTAATATTGAGAATAATATGAACCATTGGATCACTCTATGTCGGTAACATATTGTGACCATCATATTTTGTAACTACAGATGCATAATAATGCATACTAAAGAAACACACTTTTACCTAAAGACACATTAGATTGAGTTGATCATAACTAACTCCTAAGTGTCTAAATATCCTAACAATATATGTTATTATACAATTCACCCTCACACTTGGTAGGATCTAGAAAAATTCGTCATTTAAATTGTTCAATTGATCACTCTATCCTATATGTTAATTATCTTATTGTACGATGCACTATTGATAGATTTTTTGTTTTTATAAAATCTCCACTTAGAACTTGATTCACATGGGAGGATGTAAATGGACAATTTATCTCATAATATCATATATCGTATGATTAGTTGCATGTAGATCACTAAGCACTATAACTTGTCCTTCTGATCATAGGTCTATACAATTAATGTGGACACAAAAAAAATTACAAAATGACTGCCATCAGAAGTGGTCCACCTACCTGCAAAAATTTGACTTGAACATCAAGTATATGAAGGGAAACACCAACCATTTTGCATATTTCCTTACTTGACCCCTATTTGTGGTGCTAACCACAGTTCTTAACTCTTGTGGGCATGAGACCTCTAGATGGCCACAATTATACCACAGTGACTTTGACTTTGTTGGTACCTATCAAACATTGAGCACATGAAAACATGTTCTATACTTTCATATCTAAGACAAATTGCTATGCCATATGATCCATCTATGTGTTCCTTCAAGCGATCATGCAAAGAATGTTTGGGAATCTAATTACAATGGGACAACATGACACTATGTTGTGTAAACAATAGTGGAAGTACTACAAAACCATTTTTATTGGATGAATCTTTGACAAGATGTCAACAAGTATATCATATCCTACATTGATTACTCCATTTCCAGAATTTCCATTAAGAAACAGGGGATATACACTCCTCTTCATACTCCTTGTTGTTCCAGAGTCTATACTTAAGGCTTAGAAGTATAGTGTCTAGGCATCTGAAAGTGAGTAAGGGGTAGAGAAGGAAGAAATGTCAACCTTCGGCAAGGGAAGCTAGGGCTGATTTCTAGGTTTTTGTCTAGCTTCCAACTGTTCCTGGATGTTTATGTCCCTTTCAATCACTGCTCATGAACGTTCAATTTCCACATAGGTAGTGGTTGTTTTAATAATAGTATAAAAAAGAATCAAGGCAATATGCGTTTTATTTGATAGACTGGGTTGGATATTAGGTTGTCTTGTCACAGGGACAGTCATAGAGGAACAAAATGATAAGAAAATCTCAATACTTTTTAGATGTTGTCTCGATTTCGGTCATATAAATGATATTTTACAGCTCCGGTAGTGAAAACAGGGTGCAAACCAAAGGCCCTTTCCTGTAACTGAGTTATATTTTAATAAATGTGTATGAGGTATAAGAAAGCATTAAGTTGTCTATCATGTAAGGCTCCTATCAAGGGAGAATCTCACTTGTAAATAGAGGAAGAAAAAGATAAAGAAATAACATGATGAAGCACAAAATACATATAGAAATCTAAAGTGTTCACTGGTCTTATACCTGATGATAGCTGGTACAGAGGAAAAATGGTAAACAATATAGAAAACTAAAATTTATTCACTATAGTAGAGGTTGTACTAAGTTATAGCGAAACATTCATCAGATACATATATGAAATGAAATTAAATAGGGAATACAAGGAAACAAACTCATAACACAGTCGTGATGGAATCAAGAATCTTCAGATTTTCTTTATATTAACTCTCAAGGGAGAAAATCTCTATTACAATCGACCCAAAAAGGTCCAGCCCCTTGTTCCTTCCTTCTATTCTATATTTATACAGATTTACATATGATGGAATCTCAATCGTTCCAGGATTTTCAGTTACAACAAGAAGGAGATCAATCATTTCATTTCTTTATCTCTGTATTTGTTTGGTACCAGAGGCCCACCCCTTTGCATGCTCGGTACAAGTGACACATTTTTCCACTAGCCGAGATATCAACCTAGAAGGTTTCGCGTGACAATTGGCCTCAAAAATATAACAATCTCTGACTAATTGTGGTAACCTTTCTTCCCTCTATTGGTCTAGGGTGTCGATAGTGCACACTCGCACACTTGGTTTAATAATCCATTTATCTATTTGAATTATGTCTGCTAGAGTTACTTGTGAGATTTTGATCGAATCTCTTTCTTCTTTCTCATTTATATCAAGTGAGAATTTCTTTATATTCATTTGGTTCAGTGTCTCAACATTGCCCTCACTATCGATGCGAAACATATTCCATCTATAGAACTGAAGGCCTCTTCACAAGATTTCCTTACCCTCTTGGCTTGCAATTTGCCTTCTGATATGCTACGTTCCCATTCTTTCAACAAAATATTACCTCAGGTCTATTCCGAAATGGAAAACTCGGAACTACTTGTCGATCCCCTATTTGTTGTAGCTATTATAGCCTCTTGAAATGCAACCCGAGCTGTTTCAGCTTCTCTCTCTCTAACAGATAAGTTTTCCAATACTTGATCAATAAGTAGGAAGTTGTCCCGAATCATCTTTACCTTGGAAATTAAACTTCGATGGGCTACAAAAACTCTACTCCGAATCTCCAGAGCCTGGGATTGGAATATCCTGATATTTATAACCTGGCTTTCAGCGAACTCTAATCTAACCTGTAGCTGCCCTATCAAGTCCTTTTGTTGGCCTACCTGTATTTGACTGGTCTGAACTACCAACTCTGCTTATTCAAGATTAGCTTTGAGCAACTTGATTTCCTTTCTATCAACCATTCTTGCTTGTTCTATTCCAGTGTTCACCTAGTCCTTGGCAGCTTCCTCCGTTGTAGCTAGTTTAGCTTTTAAGGTTTTGATGAGGTGATTTTTTCACTTCAGCTGATTTTTCAAAACCTCGACTGAAAATTGTTTTGTTGTAGCAAACACCCCTAATGTTTCAGTTATTTCTGTCACAAACTCTTCTTTATTCATATCTTTCCCGTCGGTCAACACCTTAAACTTTTTGTTCGTTGATCCTGATTCTTGATAGAATTCTCTTCTTACCACAACTTTTCTCTTTTTATCAATAAAGAACTTATTTGGGGGGAGCTCTTCCATCCTTATAGGTCTCAATTCTTCATTGAAAATCCACCCTTCATCTATGTTCCCTTGATTTGACTATAATGGAGTAATGGAGGAGATGGGATTACCAATTTGCTTAGCTGATTGGCCTGGAGTGGCCACTGGAGTTGGATTTTTCGGTGGATTCGAAGTTTTCATTTTTTATTTCCGGCTTCCAGTTTTCTCTTCCCTGTCCTGGTGTTCTTCTTGTCTGGGTGTTGAATCTTTGGAGCCTTCGGCTTCTTTTTGTTGCACCTATGCTATTATTTGATTCTCACCCTGGAATAATGGGGGAAGACAAGTCTGTCGATGTTCTTGGAATTTTAAAACATCTGCTCTCTCTTTGGGTGCCAAGGCTTGTATTCGAGCCAAAACCTCAGCATAAGATCTCATTCCTTGAAAAAAGTCATCCGAGGGTGAATTTACGTGCTCAAACCTTTTAAGCCCGCAACTGGCTAAGTGATTACTTACGACCCTATTTGGATCGTGCTTCTTGAATTCAACATGAACCAATTTCAGGTCTTCCAAGGTTGCTTCCTTAGCTTTAGCATGCCTGAAATCTAATAAAGAATAGGAATTTAAATGAATAGGAAAAGGTGGCCATACCTTCTTAAAATATACCTTAAGTTCCTTGCTTATGCCACCGATTATGGTTTCCCTGGAAATCTCATGAAAAGATAGGCTATCGAGTATGAATAATGGTAAGGCATGCAGAGGAACAGAAGTGCTAAAAACCCTGAGATATGAAAATTCTGCTTCCACGTACCAATCAGCTATACTGCTCAGATTTACCACAATACTATCTGAGATCCTGGGTGGTGGGCGTCTAAATATAGTGACGTGCAATGGTACCATTACCCAATTAAAGATTTCATATACAAAATCTGAAGCTTTGTCTTCCCACAACTTTGAATGGTAGACATGGATGGGCTCAGCCTCCGATGGAGTCCAACTCCAACTCATCAAGGGAAAAGGCATCAGAAAACACACGACATTCATGATATACGCAGACATAAAGAATGATGCGATATTTCTACTCTCCTTCTGCTCTTGATACTCTATAACTCAACTGGTCAAACTATCAGACAATATTTTATCCCAGTCAAAGGAACATCCTTTGGCGACTAAATGGATTAGAGGCACCCACTGAAGGAAAAAATGTGTGGTGTCCTCTCTCCTATATAATATGCAGGTCATCATAGATACATATTTGAACTATGGTTCCAGAGAATCTATTGAATATATACCATTATTGTCCTCCCTGAACTTCACAGTGTGTGAAACCCAATATTTGATTAAACTGGACATACTCTTTTCATATTGTAGACATTCTTTCTGTTTAAAATTTTCTAGGAATTCGGCGTTCTATACTGAGTCTTACGTGGTAGGCAACTTTTACATAGACTGCAATTGTTTGGGTCTAAAAGTACCAATAGTGACTCTCTGCTCATTGACGATGGTTCTGGTTGGTATATGTACATGGTGTAATGCCCACCGAACCATATCGTAGTAAGGGAGAAGACGTGGACTAGCCACTACTTTATGCATTTGAGCCTGGACAACGATCTTATATTTGGTGATCATGTCATATTTTTCATTGTCACTGGAATCATCCAAACCATCTATCGATTCGGACTGTAGAACCTCAGAAATATACGACCAGGTCCTGACAGAGTTGACACTTTTAGGTGAAGTATCAGAAACATTGTCTGAACCTTGTCCTGAAACCTCAACAGTGGCTTTAGACACTTTTTGCGGGGCCATGGCGGGGGATTCTACTTTATCTCTCCTATGATAAAAATATGTATACATATAGAAATTAGTTCGCTCAAGAATGGTTTGCTTTGCGTAGAATAGAAATGAAATTTGTGACAATAAATAAAAGATACATGCCTTCGACCATTTTAAACTAGGTCGTCCTTAGGAGCAGAATGGTCAAATCATTCTTAAATATAAATTTAGCAATAAAAAACAAATCCTTACTTGTCGATTCACCTCATTTACAATTAATGTCATAGATTTTGACAGTTCATAATGCAAGTTGGCACAAGGAAAGTTAAAAATTGCCTCGGAGACTGTGCATATTAATTTTCATATTAAAACACTGGAAATGTTGGCTTAGCTTAATTAATCATGCCTTTTTAAATGTTAATTAATCTTTCGGCATTCGCCTCATTGGGAGCTTTCACTTTAACCTTTTAAACCTCTAAAACCCGAGATTGCGATAATTAGCTTTGGTTAATAAAAAACGTAACCATGATTAAGCATTTAATTAATTACGTTTTTATTTATATCGCGACTTCGCAACTTGGGGCTTCAAAGGTATATCTTTTGAGGGAAAAAATGCCAAGTTGCAAATTCTCTACAAAGCTTAACCGTGGTTTAGAGTATCTTTACTCTTGGTACTGATCTAGGTAAACTTTTTTTAAAACTATTTCACCGTTTCGCCCCTCGGGACTTGTAAACTATGTGATTTATAACTTCCGACATGCAACATCCCGAGGTAGAAAATGAGAGACCTGTTTAAATGATTAAAAAAAAATCATTCCTTAAGAGTATGATAGCCATCACTTCTTGCGTGATGAGACTTATGAGATTTTGGGGAAGATAAAGGAAAATACCAAAACCAACTTTCAATTTCAAGCATTAAGATATAAAATTAAAAAAAAAGGCTAAAAAACAAAGGCAGCTCCAACATAGGCTCCAACTAGGGATCTCGTTTTCCTACAAGACGGGAAGAACAGTAGACCACATGCCTATATTGGGTAAATGGAGTCAATGGATTTAATCCAGCGAAGATGTTCCTTAAAACAGGATACCGAAGGGGAAAAGGACTTAATTTTTTACTTTCAAAAAGCTTTTCGAAACTTAGATATTTTTTAAGCTTAGTTGTAGTCCCTTTCATGACTTTCTCCTTCTCGTTACTGAATTGAGGCCTGCATTAAGATAATCAAAACAGTTCTAGGAGACCCAACAGATCTTGTGGCTATCGTCTTGCATCAAAAGAAACAAATTATATGTTTTTAATCAGAAAGCCCTATCTGAACTTGGGATGTAGATCGGGTTTTGAAAAAATTGGTTACCAGAGAAGAGTGATATTCATGTATAACAACCTTACAAATATCTCAGATATTGCTTCACTACCAGCGATCCTGTTCAGTACCCCAGTGAAGTTATCTGACCCTTTTTACTGAATTTCCTTTCACCACTTCAGAATATATTTATGCATTAAAATGCTGAGACAAGGGAAATCATTTATGAATTTACTTTCATTGTCTTTTGGACTAGATGGGGGCAATCATTTATGAATTTCCTTTCACCACCTATCTTAGAATTTTCTTTTTTAGAGCACAAAGTGGGGGAAATCAGTTTGTATGAGGGCTGATATCTATGTAATATTTTGCATTATAGGTCTGCCAACTTACTTTGATTACTCGGTACCAACCTTCCCTTAACTTTCACAACACCTTCGTTCCCAAGGAGAAAGAGAAAAATTAATTTTTTGGAGTTTTCTATTTGACCAAGCCTCAATCCTCTGAAACTGTTGAAAAACCTAGAAAAGTTAGGATCACTTAAGCATCACTTTGTTTAGTAAGGGACCGAGGAGTTGTGAAGACCAACTTACTTTTCACAATCTTCTTTGAAGCTTTCGAGGTTAAAACGTAATCCCTTCTCCCTACGTATGCAAAACCAGAAAAATGATGGGTTTTCAAAAGGTAAACCCAAAAACAGAAAAGGGTGACAGATAGAGGTCTATGAACTGAAAAACAGGGGTCAAAAATCAAAACTAACTCTTGAAAATATTTTTTGGGGGTGCTTTACTTTGGGTGACTTATTAATTTCGTCTTATTCTTTCGTAAACGCTTAACCATGGAAATGTTCCTTTATTTATTATTTGAGATGATATTGCCGTATTCTTATAGGGTTATCTTGGTTTCCTTTGAGAGCCCTTCAAAACAAGACTTTAGGAATTCTCACCTTTATCTTACCATTTCATTTTCTTTCCAAACTATCAAAAATATTTTTTATCACCTGTTTAAGCCAATTTATTTTTCGATACACGACTTTCTGTTTACTTCTCTTTCTCATTTAGTTTGCAGCTAGAATCTTGTAAAAAGGAAAATATGAAGGTTATCAAGGCTTTTTGAAAGGTGTCGAAAATTTTACGAAAATAAGAGAAAATCAAAATAGCAATGCGTAATGAAATATATATACATATGTAAAAAATTCTATATATGAATATACACATCTTTTTTTTTTTTTGGTGACTTCATATGTCATATAATGCTTCAGATAACGCCCATTGACAGGGATGTTGAGGATTCCACCGTCTAGATTTTCTAGTAGGAAGGAATTTTTTCCTTCGAGAGCTGAGACTTTGAATGGCCCATACCAAAGGTGATCAAATTTACCATGTTTCATTGTTTCTTCCCTCCTTGCATCCCACCTTAATACTAAATCACCTGGGAGGAAATCTCTGTCCTTTTCCCTATGGTCGAATAATGCCTTCATGTCATCTTGGTACTTTTGCAACCTTTCATCTACTTCAACCCTATGTTGTTGAACCTTGATTAGCTAGTTTATCCTCTTGGTCACATGATTAGGTTCTTCTTTCTGATCTTTCCATAATTTCATCACGGGGAGTGCTAAATTTATAGGTAACACTGCATCTGTCCCATATACCATCTGAAAAGGGGAAATGCTGATAGACTTTTTAGTGCCTATGTGATTCACCCACAAGGTGTACTTTAAATGCACATGCCAAGACTTTTTCTTTTCATCCAACACTTTCTTAATTATATTTATCGGGATCTTTTTAGACAACTTGGCCAATCCATTTCCTTGGGGGTAATATGTTGTGGAATGGCCAAGAATGATATTATACTTTTGGCAGAAGCTGATCATAGCCATAGATTTGAAAGCTTGGGCATTATCTGTGACTATCTTTCAGGGGCAGCCAAATCTTGAAAAAATATTATCTTCTAAGAAATCTATTACCACCGAGTTAGTTGCCCTTTTGGTTGGAATAACTTCCACCCATTTAGTAAAGTAGTCTGTGGTAGTTAAGATCCACTTGTGTTGGGTGCTAGAATGTGGATTAATCTCGCCTATAAAATCTAGCCCACTTTGTTGAAAAGGGGCTTCAGTTTTGACCAGAACTAAAGGTAGCACCAAAAGTTTTTGTTTTCCTGCAAATAGTTGACAAGGGTTACAGGCTCAGACGACGTTAACGTCTGAGAAAAGTTTTGGCCAGTAATACCCAACCCTTAGAATTTTGTAAGCAGTGGCCCTCCAAGCGTGATGTCCTCCACACACTCCTTCGTGAAATTCACTTATAACCCTTTCTGTTTCCGATTCAACTAAGCAGACTAACAAGACACTGAGTGGGTCTTTCCAATATAATTGATTTTCGTCAATACAATACTTAACCGCGTGAAGCTTTAAAGTCCTAGCTTTTGATGGTGATAGTTCACTCGGGAATTTTAGAGTCAGCAGGTAGGATACTAGTTTCTGTACCATTATGATGATATGAACTTCTCTTCGATCTTAATTGCATTTGTTCGCTCATCAAGCTCGTTTATGTTCATGTCTTCCTCACATTCCTGTAGGCAGTTTATATCCAGAGCTCTGAGATTTGATTTAGCCAAAAGTTTGGCCATGCCTTGTCCCTTTATCAGTTTAGTAGGTTTGATTTCCAGGTCAAATTATTGAATCTTGGCAAGCCATCATCCTCTTTTCCCATCATTATCTGGTTGTACCAAAATATCTACAGAACTGGTAGGCACATACACAATTATCTTGGAGTATAATACATATGTTCTAAATGCCTTCAGTGCTTTTACCATAGCGTATGCTTGTTTTTCTATTATATCATATTTAAGTTTTGTGTCTCTGAGGTTCTTGCTAAAAAAGGCGATCGGTTGTTCGAAACCCTCTTCGTTGTTTTGGAGGAGCACCGCAGAAATCGTGTGTTTGGAAGAAAACGATAAAATAAGAAATTATTTTAGATAATTGGGGATTGCCAACATAGGTTCCTTGACTATGACTTTCTTAATGTGTGTGAACGATGCTTTGGCCTCTGTTTTCCACTTTACTTTGTTGTTCTTTTTCAGCATATCTGTAATCAATTTTACAATTTCAGTGAAATTTGGGATAAATCTTCGTAAAAAAAATATTTTTCCTAAGAAAGATTGAATTTCTTTTACATTTCTAGGAATGTTTATAGTGTCTATTGCTTCAACCCTCTTAGGATCAGTCTTAATTCCATCCTTAGATACAATATGACCAAAAAATTTACCTTCTTGCATGGCGAAGTGTGATTTCTTGGGATTTAAGGACAGACCAAACCTACGGCATTTTTCGAATGTTTGTTTAAGATGTACCAAATGCTCTTCGTTGGATTTGGAGAAAACTTCTAAATCATCAAGATAGATGACTATGAACTTATCCCTCTCCGATGAAAGCAATGTACATAGTGCGTTGGAACGTGGCTCCTGCATTTATCAAACTGAAAGGCATTTTATCATACATGAACGTACCCCAAGGGTTAGTAAAAGTTGTTTTTTCTTTATCTTATTCATTCATGGCAATTTGATTATATCTAGAGAAACCGTCAATCATAGACATTTTCTTCACCCCAACTACCTTTTCTAACACGTGATCCATTTTATGCAGTGTATAGTTATCTTTAAGAGAGGACTTATTTACATTTTTGAAATCCATGCAGAGTCTAATTTCCCCACTCTTTTTTTCTGTCCGGGACTAGGTTTGCCACCCAATCAGAATATCTCAGAGGTACTACAATTTTTGCCTCTAAAAGCTTCTTCACTTCTCTCTTGATCATAGGCAATAAAATGGGGTTGATCTGCCTAATCTTTTGTCTAAAGGGTTTGACCCCAGGCTTTAGAGGTATCTTGTGATCGATCACGATAGTGTCGTAGGTTCTTAACTCGTCATAAGTCCAGGCGAAAATGTCTTTAAATTGTTTGAGTAGGTCCTTATACTTTCCTTTTATTTCAGGGGGGAGGAGATTAGATATTTTAACCATCTTGGACTCTTCTTTGGTTCCTATGTCATAGTCCTCAACCTCTTTTGGTTGGAGTTATAAGGTGGATTTTACAAGTATGTCATTTTGATCAAACAGTCTTTCCATAGGGATCAGTCGTTTCAGAATCTGGTTAGTTTTTAGGACCAACATGCGATGATTTGCAATTTTGTCTTGGAAATTTTGAGGGTCTTCCCCTTCTTGCATGATCCATATATGGTCATTCTGATTTTCTTGATCCACATGACTTTTAGAAAATTCGCCTACTGCGTCAAGAAACTTCTTAATTTGTTCATCATTCTCAAAAACCTGCCAGTGCTGGATATTATCCGGTATAGATGGTATGTGTCTTATCTCTATGTGATACTTTAATGTAAAGGTTGTAGGAGGAGTGAAAGTTGAAGCTTCTTTAGCTAATACATCATCCTGTAAGTTTTATGTGCATGGCATGGAGTGAACATTTACAAACGAGAAATTTTTTTCCATTAGATCCCAGGCACAATTCCTGTATGATCTTAATCTGGGATGCTTGGCCTAGTATTGTCGATTTATTTGTTTGACTATCAAATCCACATCTTTGTATACCTCTAGGTTTTTTATTTTTAGCCTCCTGGCAACCTCTAATCCTAAGAGAAGGGCTTTGTATTCACATACATTGTTAGTATAACCTATATCCCATTGTAGTCTGTAATAAAAAGGGACATCGAACCTTTCTTCGGGTGCCACAAAAAGCACTCCCGCACCAGCTCCTTCGAATGACAAGGCACCGTCAATTTGTTTTTTCCAGATACTGGTGCTACACATATCCTCGGTCATGTAACCTGAATCTTCATGATCTATATCATTTTCCTTTGTGCAACCATCTAAACTATCGTCAAAAGATAAGATACAATTTCCTAAATCTTGATTAGCAATGTAAATAGGGAAAATGTTTGGATTTTGAGGGTCTCTTACTGTATATGCTAACCTCATCTTCTTGTACAATCGAGTAAATTTCCGACCAAAAATAGGAATCATGGCGTACGTAATATCCAGTTGAAGAGAACCCCACAGCTTGGCTCCCCATGACCTAGACAATAGTAAGTCGTACTTGGGGGGAATATCAACAATGACCACATCCATCAAGACGCTCTTAACTGGGACCTGTGCCAGGGTGACTACTAAATCCTTTATCATTCCCATACACTTAACTTTCCTCGAATCAAATGAGTAAATATCTCCCTAAGTTCTAGTTATTTGGAGGCCCAATCTATCCATAATAATTTTAGGCATCACGTTATGTGAGGATCCAGAGTCTAGCATGTAATTGTGTAGCAGTTGATCGTACACATTTAAGGTGATATAAAAGGGAGCAACAGTGTCTTTGGATCCTTCAAAATTTGGACCAAAAGTGATGTTGGGCTTATCATCTTCCAGGTTCAAAATGTCATATTGGATTTCTAGCTCCGAAACGCCTATCACTTTGGTAATCTTCTTTCGATAAACTGAGTTTTTTGCTAATTCTACCAGAGGAATTGGTATCTTAATTTTATTTATCTTGTTTTAAAAACTGAAAACTCCACTCACCTTGTCTGTTTCTCTAGTTGGGACTTCCAAATCCTTCTTTTCCAACTTATTTGTCTAGACTTCCTTATTACTCATGATCTTGGTTAAAGGTGTATTTGTATTAGCTGCTTCAGTTTTCTCAGTTTGAGTCTCAACCTTCTCCACTTCGGGTTCTTGCACGTTTACTACTTTCGCTTTGTTGTTAGGTAACATGGTTTCTTCTGGGGTAGGCTCATAAGTTTGACCTCTTGGGAGAATTTTCTTAGGTTGAGTAGTTGAAATGGGCTTATTCTTAGATCTCAAGTTATACCTAGTTTGGATCTTAGCCATTATCATATTGGTTTCTTCTTGATAACTACAAAGGTCAGTATAATCTCTTTCTTCACCCTTAATAGAGAATTGTTAAGTGTTTAGAGATTTTTCATAATCCTCTCTAGTCAGATAAGGTTGTGTGCAGTCATCACCCAAGTTTGTGACATCATCATCTAAATCTCCGAAATCTTGGAGATCATTCCCTCCTATAAAATTTGCGTTCTTTAGGGGGGTTTGTATTTTCTTATCTTTGTTTTTTATCTATCTTTGTTGGTTTGGGGGATTGGGATTCCTCCTGAAATCCTTTTTGGCAAAAGAATCATCTTTGTCCTATTCTAGCTCCATCCTGGATATCTTATTAGACAGATCCTTAATTATCTTGGCCATATCGTCTACTTTATCATCTGTATATCTATTAGACCCTCGCGGCCCTGCTTTTTCTCTAAAGCGTCTAGTTTCTCGGTTTGTCGCTTCTACTTTAGCTTTTAACTTACCAGAAGCCATCATATTTGACTCAATTTCTACAGTGTCATATTGCATTTGGTTTAGAGTAGCTCCCCTTCTTTCCCATAAAAGACGTGCAAAATCTGGTTCGAAAGCCCCCGTGGAAGTTACTTTGGCTATGGGTTGGGACGGTTTAACCTCGACTGGGATTTTGTTATACAGCGTGTTGAATCTTTGAATAAAATACATAACTGTTTTTGAATTATTTTTTCTTAAAGACCCAGACTCGGTTAAATAGTATAGGTGGTCCTTTCTTTCGCCCCATTGTCTAAGGAAAGCATCTTCCAAGGAATCATAGGATAAGATAGATCTTGCAGGTAGACTCTAAAACCAAGTTCGGACCTGACCTTCGAAGGTTTGGACAAAAAGACTCGAATACACATATTCATGTTCGAGACCTAGGATGTCTGCGAATTGATCAAAGAAATTTATGTGTTCAGTTGTGGTCAAATCTCCTTCCCCAATGAATTTTGGCAAATTTTTTATATAATTTTTGGGAAGGTCATGCAGAGGAACGGGCAATACCAAAGGCATGTATCTTGCTGCCACTTTAGAAAACACTCTAGGAGGAGAGGTAGGCCCTTGACCTTATGCTCCTCTCCTAGGAGCACCACCACCTCCTCCTCCAGGAGGACCCCCACCACCTCCTCCAGTGGCTACCATCGATATTAGTGCAAAGTTGTAAAGGAGGTTTTGGAATATTAAAAGTGAATCTTTACTTTCTTCACAGGGTGAAAAATCCGAGGATGATTTGTAAGGGATGTGAGGGCTTGTCTCTTCGGACATGCAAGAGATGTAATCAGGAGAACCAATGGGTGTGTAAAATGGATGTGTGAAATATTCTTCGAGACTATGTAAGGTCACGAAATTTAACTGAAGAGTCGATGATATATCAACAACAGATGAATTTTCTACATGACTTTTTCCTTTATGTACTACAGAGGTTATCAGATGGGTTTTGCTTCTAACTTTGGAGTAGTTTGATGTTATATCCTTAGTGTCAAAAAGAGGGTTGTGTGAAGTTGAAGGTTCATAAGAACTCTTGGTCTTCAGTTGTGGGTACTTAAGCTGATAGACTGCAGGGGTCGGCTTAAGAGAGCCTCTTGCCTTTAAAATCTTCTCAGGATCAGTAACAGGTGTGGTCTATTTACCATCCGGGTTTTGCCTGGTATTCCTTCTTCCAGATGTCAGCTTATTAATCATGGAATTGCTGAGTGAAATATTGGAAATCCTTTAAAAGGTGTGCAATCTTTGTTTACTATCAAAGGGTGACACTTTCAACGAAAAATGTCGTTTTCCCAGGGAAAAGGATTTCATAACTTTGGTCCCTATCAATGGCGCCAAAAAGATGTTTTTCCAGAGTCTATAATTAAGGCTTAGAAGCGTAGTGTCTAGGCATCCGAAAGTGAGTAAGGGGTAGAGAAGGAAGAAATGTCAACCTTTGGCAAGGGAATCTAGGGATGATTTCTAGGTTGTTGTCTAGCTTCCAACTGTTCCTGGATGTTTGTGTCCCTTTCAATCGTTGCCCATGAATGTTCAAGTTCCACCTGGGTAATGGCTATTTTAATAATAGTATCAAAAAGATTCAAGGAAATATGTGTTTGATCTGATAGTCCGGGTTGGATATTAGGTTGTCTTGTCATAGGGACAATCATAGAGGAACAAGATGATAAGAAAATGTCAATACCTTTTAGATGTTGTCTCGATTTCAGTTGTATAAAGGACAGTTTATAGCTACAGTAGTGAAAACAATGTGCAAACCAAAGGCCCTTTCCCGTAACTGAGTTATACTTTTATAGATGTGTATGAGGTGTAAGAAAACATTAAGTTGTCTATCATGTAAGGCTCCTATCAAGGGAGAATCTCACTTATAAATAGAGGAAGAAACACATAAATAAATAACCTAATGAAGCACAAAATATATATAGAAATCTAAATTGTTCACTAGTCTTATACCTATTGATAGCCGGTACAGAGGAAAAATGGTAAAAAATATAGAAAACTAAAATTTATTCACTATAGTAGAGGTTGTACTAAGTTATAGCGAAACATTCATCAGATACATATATGAAATTAAATTAAATATGGAATACAAGGAAACAAACTCATAACATAGTCATGACGGAATTGAGAATCTTCAGATTTGCATTATATTAACTCTCGAGGGAGAAAATCTCTATTAAAATCGACCCAGAAAGGTCTAGCCCCTTGTTCCTTCCTTCTATTATATATTTCTACAGATTTACATATGATGGAATCTCAATCGTTCTAGGATTTTTAGTTACAACAAGAAGGAGATCAATCTTTTCATTTCTTTATCTCTGTCTTTATTTGGTACCAGAGGCCTACCACTTTGCTTGCTTGGTACAAGTGACACATTTTTCCACCAGCCGAGATATCAACCTAGAAGGTTCCGCTTGACAATTGGCCTAAAAAATATAACAATCTCTGACTAATTGTGGTAACCTTTCTTCCATCTATCGGTCTAGGGTGTCGATAGTGCACAATCGCACACTTGGTTTAATAATCCATTTATCTATTTGAACTATTTCTGCCAGAGTTACTTGTGATATTTCGACCGAATCTCTTTCTTCTTTCTCATTTATATCCAACGAGAATTTCACTATATTCATTTGGTTCAGTGTCTCAACATTGCCCTCACTATCGATGCCTAACAGATTTCCATCTATAGAACTGAAGGCCTCTTCACAGGATTTCCTTATTCTCTTGGCTTGCAATTTTCCTTCTGATATGTTGCGTTCCCATTCTTTCAACAAAATATTACCTCAGGTCTGTTCCAAAATGGAAAACTCGGAACTACTTGTCAATCCCCTGTTTGCTGTAGCTATTACAACCTCTTGAAATGTGACCCGAGATGCTCCAACTTCTCTCTCTCTGACAAATAAGTTTTCTAATACTTGATCAATAAGCAGGAAGTTGTCTCGAATCGTCTTTACCTTGGCAAGTAAACTTCACTGGGCTGCAAAAACTTTTCTCTGAATCTCCAAAGCCTGGGATTGGAATATCTCGATATTTATAGCCTAGCTTTCGGTGAACTCTAATCTAACTTGTAGCTGCCCTATCAAGTCTCTTTGTTGGCCTACCTGTATTTGACTGGTCTGAGCTACCAGCTCTACTTGTTTGAGCTTAGCTCTAAGCATCTCTATTTCCTTTTTATCGGCCATTCTTGCTTGTTCTATTCCAGTGTTCACCTGGTCCTTGGCAGCTTCCTCTGCTATGGCTAGTTTAGCTTCTAAGCTTTTGATGAGGTGATTTTTTTACTTCAGCTGATTTTTCAAAACCCCTAATCTTTCAACTATTTCTGTCACAAACTCTTCTTTCTTCATATCTTTCTCGTCAGTCAACACCTTAAAGTTTTTGGTTGTTGATCCCGCTTCTTGATAGAATTCTCTTTTTACCACATCTTTTCTCTTTTTATCAAAAAAGAACTCATTTGGGGGGAGCTCTTCCATCCTTATAGGTCTCAATTCTTCACTGAAAATCCACCCTGCATCTATGTTCCCTTGATTTGACTACAAGGGAGTAATGGAGGCGATGGGATTACTGATTTTCTTAGTTGATTGGCCTGGAGTGGCCACTGGAGTTGGATTTTTCAACGAATCGAGAGTTTTCATTTCTGGTTTCGGGCTTCCAATTTTCTCTTCCTTGTCCTGGTGTTCTTCTTGTCTGGGTGTTGAATATTTGGAGCCTTTGGCTTCTTTTTGTTGCACCTATGTTGTTATTTGATTCTCACCCCGAAATATTGGGGGAAGACAACTCTGTCAATGTTCTTGGAATTTTAAAACATCGTCTCTCTCTTCGGGCACCAAGGCTTGTATTCGAGCCAAAACCTTGGCATAATATTCCGTGCCTCAGAAAATGTCATTCAAGGGAGAATTTTCATGCTCAAACATTTTATGCCCGCAACTGGCTAATTGATTACTTACGACCCTATGTGGATTGTGTTTCTTGAATTAGACATGAACCAATTTCAGGTCTTCTAGGGCTACTGCCTCAGCTTTAGCGTGCCCGAAAGCTAATAAAGAATAGGAATTTAAATGAATAGGAAAAGGTGGCCATACCTTCTTAGAATATCCCTTAAGTTCCTTGCTTAGGCCATCAATTATGGTTTTCCTATCAATCTCATGACAAGCCAACCTATCGGCTATGAATAATGGTAAGGCATGCAGAGGAACATAAGCGTCAAAAACCCTGAGATATGAAAATTCTTCTTGCAAGTACCAATCGGCTATACTGCTCAGATTTACCGCGATACTGTCTGAGATCCTGGGTGGCAGGTGGCCGAAGATAGTGTTGTGAAACGGTACCATTACCTGATTAAAGATTTCATATACAAAATTTGAAGCTTTTTCTTCCCACAGCTTTGAATGGTAGACATGGATGGGCTTAACCTCCGATGGAATCCAGCTCCAACTCATTAAGGGAAAAGGCGTCAGAAAACACATGGTGTCCATGATATACGCAGACATAAAGAATGAAGTGATATTTTCACTCTTCTTCTACTCTTGATACTCTGTAACTTGACTGGTCAAACTATCAGACAATAGTTTAGCCCAGTCGAAGGAACAGCCTTCGGTGATTGAATGGATTAGAGGTACCCATTGAAGGAAAAAATGTGTGGTGTCCTCTCTCCCATATAATCGACAGGTCATCATAGCTACATATTTGAACTGTGGTTCCAGAGAATCTATTGAATATATACCATTACTGTCTGCCCTGAACTTCGCAGGGTGTGAAACCCAATATTTGATTAAAATGGACATACTCTTGTCATATTGCACACATTCCTTCTGTTTAAAATTTTCCAGGAATTTGACATTGTATACTAAGTCTGACGCGGTAGGCAACTTGTACATAGCCTGCAATTGTTCGGGTCTGAAAGTCCCAATAGTGACTCTCTGCTCATTGACGATGGCTCTGGTTGGTATATCTACATGGTCTAATGCCCACCGGACCATATATTTGGTGATCAAGTTGTCTTTTTCATTGTCACTAGAATCATCTGAACCATCTAGCAATTCGAACTGTAGGACCTCAGAAATATATGACCAGGTCCTGACAGAGTCGACACTTCGAGGTGAAGTATCAAAAATTTTGTTTGAAACTTGTCCTGAAACCTCAACAGTGGATTTAGACACTTTTCATGGGGTGATGGAGGGGGATTCTACTTTATCTCTCCTGTGATAAAAATATGTATACATATAGAAATTAGTTAACTCCAAAAAGGTTTTCTCTGCGTAGAATAGAAATGAAATTTGTGACAACAAATAAAAGATACATACCTTTGACCATTTAAAACTAGGCCGTCCTTAGGAATATAATGGTCAAATCATTCTTAAATATAAATTTATCAATAAAAACCAAATCCTTACTTGTCGATTCATCTCATTTCCAATTAATGTCATAGATTTTGACAGTTCGTAATGCAAGTTGGTGCAAGAAAGTTTAAAATTGCCTCGGAGACTGTGCATATTAATTTTTGTATTAAAACACTGGAAATGTTGGCTTAGCTTAATTAATCAAGCCTTTTTAAATGTTAATTAATCTTTCAAAACTTGCCTCATCGGGAGCTTTCACTTTAACCCTTTAAACCTCTAAAACCCGAGATTGCGATAATTAGCTTTGGTTAATAAAAAACGTAACCATGATTAAGCATTTAATTAATTATGTTTTTATTTATATAGCGACTTCGTGACTCAGGGCTTCAAAGGTATAGATTTTGATGGAAAACATGTCGAGTTGTGAATTCCCAACAGATCTTAACCGCAGTTAGGCTTTTTACCTTTAACATTAACCTGGGTTACTAAAACAAGAATCTCGCAGCTTCGATTGTTGGGGTTATGACGGTAAGACTTTTGGACCTAGAAAACACCGAGACAGGAAATCTTGATGATGCTTAGCTGTGCTTTAGAGTATCTTTACTCTTGGTACTAATCTGGGTAAACTTTTTTTTAAACTATTTCACTGTTTCGCCGCTCGGGACTTGTAAACTAAGTGATTTATAACTTCCGACATGCGACATCCCAAGGTATAAAAGGAGAGACTCATTTAAATGATTAAAAATAAATAAATCATGCCTTAAGAGTATGATAGCCATTGCTTCTTGTGTGATGAGACTTCTGAGATTTTGGGGAAGATAAAGGAAAATAACAAAACCATCTTTCGATTTCAAGCATTAAGATATAAAATTTTAAAAAAAAGTGGCTCCAACACTCCTGATAGGCCCTAGGAGTCCATCTCCATGGATTACAAGTCCAATCTACCTTCAACCAAGAATGGTAATGATTGTGTCTTCATGATCATTGATCAGTTCTCTAAGATAACATTTTTTACACCCTAGAAGAAGATTATCATAGTCTAGGTCATTTATAAGCTCTTCTTTGAGTGTGTTTGGGGTTTATTTTGGGCTCCCATAGACCATTATTTCATATTGAGACAATAGGTTCCTAATCATTTTCTAGTCCAACCTGTGGTCAATGATGGACAACAAGTTGACCAAATAAACTTCCTTCCACCCACAGACTGATGGAAAAATAAAGGTAGTCAACAAGATGATTGCTCATATCATGATAATATAAAAATCTAAACATCCATGCACACGATATGAGATCCTTCCTTATGTTCAACATAGCTACACTAGATCCTTCCACAACTCTATTGGCCACAACCCTTTTCAAGTGTGCTTGGGGTTCCAACCATTGGCCCCCATTGACATAGCTCTTCCCATTACAGCTTCCCTGGAGGATTCCTCCCATGATTTGACCAAGGTTGGTCAAGCAACCAAATTTTTTGAATGAATCCAACACATCCAACAACAAGTTCATGATATTTTGCAGAAAGCCAATGCTAAGTACAATCAACACTATTATTAGCATTAGGTATGACAAAATTTTCAGGTGGGGGATAAGGTATGACTTCATTGGAAGAAACAACGCCTCACAATACCCCATCGAAATCACTTTCCACTTTGATAAGGGATTTTCCCCATCACCAAGTGTGTGGGTGAGAATTATTTTGAATTAACTGTTCCCCCTTTCTTTCGCATGCACACCATATTTAATTTGTAATTGCTACAACCATATTATACACCTCATTTTGGAACTTCTGATGTGGTCAAGCACTTGGCATCTATAGAACTCAATCACATATGCATTGAACAGGAAAAAGATGATTGTATCATGGATA
This sequence comes from Picea engelmannii, assembly GCA_009831015.1. NCBI lineage: Eukaryota > Viridiplantae > Streptophyta > Pinopsida > Pinales > Pinaceae > Picea > Picea engelmannii. The sequence continues at coordinate 105,347 of ML790524.1, read as the reverse complement.
CCAAGAATAAGGGAACCCACCAAAAAAAACACAACTCTATTGGGTCATCAAAGCATGGAAGTGTCTTCACCAGGGAAAGTTGCTCACCATGAATCAAATTCAACAAAGGTTTCCCCATATGATGGAGGAAATTTATGCAATGGAGACCATTTATTCCTAGAGGGGGAGGAATGATCTAGGTTGATATTGGTGGATACCTACATGTTCCATTAATTTAGAATGGTTCCACATATTGACATTTTTTCTACAAGTTTTTGGGTCCCAAACTTACGGGGTCGTTTTGAGGCCCTAAATGACATTTTTTTGCCATGGAAATGCCCACTATGTAGCTGAAGGAAAATACTTGGTTGTTCAAAATGTGTATTTCTTGGCTATACCTTTTCGATGGGATATCGAGTGCCCCAAATGGAGATCATATGAAAATGTTACACCCCTAGGAAGTTGACATATTAAATAGCCACATGGGGGCCCATAAAACTTTTGGTGTTTCATCTTTTGGGGTTAGGAAATTATATATTTAGAGTTTTCTCATTGATCATTTATGTTAAAACTCCTTTTTTGCCTCTTTGTAATCAAATTCTTCCACAAGGGAAATAATATTGTATAAGAAAAGAAGCACCATGATAGAGAGCACCTATCTTTAGCAAAACAAAACATCAACTAAATGCAAACCAAAGAAGTTCTAGTGAACCTTAGAAATTTTTGTTCCAAGTCTCAATAGTAGGCCACCCATGAGTCAGGGATATGAATCCACAAGGATGGGTTTCGGGATGAAACTTAGCTTCCCAAACTAGTTAGCACTCAAGCTCTCAAGGTTTCTTAATGCAAAACAATCCAATTTTTTCTATCTCTCTTCTCCTATCCTACACAACCTAAGAGATCAATCCCCCTTCACTGACACATAGTACCTCAGGATTTCCACCTCCTTCTAGGGCTCCAATGCAACTGGTCAAGAATATCAATTCTATAATTATTGAGGACTCACATTTGTGACCAGGTTTATCAAAATGCCAGTGCATCTATGGAATCATGTATCGATTCATTGTTGGAATAAAAAAAATCACTTACAACCCATAAATAATGGCTTTTCTATTCCATTAATTCATTACCCATGCTGAAACCTAGAGAAATAATGAATGGGGAAAACAAAAATGAATGACTGGTTGATACAACCATTGAATAGTTGAACAACTGATTTACCCCAAGATAGTCAAGAACAAGGATTTTGTATCCATACAGTCCAAGGTCAGTGTGGTATCCCCAAGAAACTCATGCAACCCCTCATATGCCCTTTAACACAACCATGGGTGATAAATAATTCAACAATGTCTAAATATTTACTCCCTTAGTTCCCCTTCTCTCATTGAATCATAGCCCCCTATAACTCTTGTCCGTGTCCATTCCATAGCCAATGATGTACTTTATTATTAATAATGATCAAAGTATTACATTTCCTAGTCTCTTCGTCCTCTTTTAATTGTTTAGGCACTCTGAACTTTCATCAATTAAACAAAATACATTATTAATTCAGGGACTCAAAAACAATGTATTACATTCCCCTACCCCTTATTTTTTCATTGTCCTTAGTGCATATATAAAACATAAATAAAAATTTCAAAATTCTTCAAAACATTAAGGGTACTCTACCCGCATGGTATCTTCATGCTCTCAATTAGCATCTTCATCATCTTAGTATGTCCAATGAACTTTTATCAGTTCTATGACTTGATTTCAGAGCACTTTGAATTGTTTGTTCAATATTCACACCGACTAGAAATGAAAGTCTCCCTCTGGCTCTACTTGAATCAAATGTCAATCAATAACATGGTTAGGATCATGTACAATTTTTTTAGAAAATATACATGAAATACAATATGCACATTCATGGAATAAGGAAATGAAATCATGTATCCAACTAGCCCTATTATGTCCAATATCTCAAATGGATCACATAATATGGCTGCTAGCTTTGTACAACTTCCCAACTTCAATGAGCTCTTCTTGGGATTCACTTTCAAAAGAATGTGCTCTCCTACTTTAAATTATCTAGTGGTCATGTTCCTATCTACATAAATCTTCTCTCTATCTTGTGCTACCTTCAAATTCTTCTTAATTCTAACCATTTGGTCTTCCATATCCTTGAGCAATCCTGCCCCAAATACCACTCTATCTGTTGGGTTGTCCCAACTCATTGGAGTACTTCATTTTCTACCATACAAAGATTCAAATGGGCTCATATTCAGTGAATATTGGTACCCATTATTGTATGAAAATTCAACCAAATGCAAATAATCTTCCCACTTAGATGGCTTATCCATCACATACATTCTCAACATGTCTTCAATTACTCAGTTGACTCTCTCTATCTTCCCATCCGACTGTAGATAGTATGTTGTGCTAAAATTAAAATTTGTACCAAATCATTTAAATAATGCCCTCCAAAATTTTAAGTAAAATCTTTGTCTCTATTTAAGACAATTACCTTAGGTATTCCATGCAACTAAGAAATCTCTCCCATGTAAATTTCTGCAATATTGGTTACCATATGATTCATTTTCATAAGAATTAAATGAGAAGATTTTGTTAATTTATCAAAAACTACCATTATTGAATCAAGATTCCTTGTTGTCCTAGGAAACTTAGTGATAAAATCAATGGTTACCACTTCACATTTCTTCTATTGAATTGACAATGGTTGTAGAAAACTTGTTGGGTGTCTATGCTCAAATTTCACTCTCTGACTTTCCATACATATGACAATGTAAATAGCAACATCATTCTTCATCCTAGGCCAAAATAATTGGCTTCTTACTATTTTAATTGTCTTTTGGTAACCGTGATGTCCGACATATGGAACATTATGCATTTTCCTTAAAACCAAGTTCTTAAGTTCCCGGTAACTAGTAACATAAAATATGTTATTAAGAATGAGTAGTACATCGTCCTTAATCTCATACCCTTTGAATTTTGGTTGTATATTCTCTTGATGTAAAGCTTATTTTTTCATGTCCGTAATTCTAGTCTATAACAACAACATCCAAAATTATACGCTTTAAGTTTGACAGGTTCATACTAATGATTGTAGCATGCATGAGATGTTCCCTTCTACTAAGTGCATCGACCACTTTTTTTCTCTTTCCCTTGATATTCTTGATGTTAAAATCATACTCTCTTAAAAATTCCATCCATCTTGTCTTTCTGACATTCAAATTCAGTTGCTAAAAAAGGTAGTTTAGACCACTATGGTATGTTCTTAGTTCAAATTTATTCCCCATTATATAATGTATCCACATATTCAAGGAATGAACTATGGAAACAAACTCCAAATCACGTGTGGCATAGTTCCTCTCATGTTCCTTAAACTTCATGGACTCATAAATAATGAAATATCCATTTCAAATGAGGACTCCACCATGTACTTACTTGAATGCATCTGTACAAACAACAAAATTCTCATTTGGGCCAATAATTTTTAAAATTGGTACACTAGTAAGTAATTCCTTTAACAAATTAAAATTATCTTCACACTTTGCTATTCATACAAACTTAGTCCCCCTATGATATAGGTGGATATTGGTGGCCACCCACCTACTTCACTTGGACCCCCACCATTGCTTATTTCAGTTTTTTAGTTTCCTTAATTGTAGCACAATTTACTATTTTTGGCAGTTTTTCGGGTCCTGAACTTCCAGATCTATTTTGAGGCCCTAAACGATGTTATCTAGTCATATACCGATCCAAAATTATTATTTTGACAATTTTTGCCAAAAATTGTAGTCCTCAGATAGATCTTTCTAACAATGTATCATATGCATCAAACGGAGATAGTATGCCAAAGTTACGACCCCGGGAAATTGATGTACTAATTTACCCTGACGAGGACCATATTTTGGCATTTCACCTCCTGGGGTTAGGTTTTTTGGACGTTTAGGGTTTCCATTGTTTCTCAATAATCCATAGGCATTCGAGCCTCATTGTTCATAGATTTCAGAGGCCTATAGCGACCACATCTCTACTCAGAGATAAGCTACCAGCACCCTAGCTAGTTTATTTCTATTATGTTCGTAAACAAATTTCGGTTCTTTGATATTAATGAAATGAAGTGTTATTTCTACCACATATTTGTATTCATGGTTATTTGTGTATTCTGTTGTGTTCCTGCATAAATCTGGATCAGTGGTATCAGAGCGGTCTTCTCTTTCTCTATCCTTCTTTGCATTTCCCCAATGAGGTCAGGGTGTAAGGAGTTAGGGCTTGATCTGGTTGAACCTTTTTAATATCATCCTCGCAAACCCCAACATATGCCCATGGGGGAAAAAAATAAAGATTAGGGAGTAGGATATCCTATCAAAATATTGTTCGAGGAGGCCCTTGAAAAACAAAGGAAAGCGATGATAGATAACTTAGCCCAGATCCTTCAACGATTTCCCACTAGCGGAGCATTTGCATCCAACAACCACTTTGGAGGCGCAACCCCTTTTAAGGTACAAGTAAACTTTGACATTCCCATATTTGAAGGTCAAAAAGATGTAGACGTCGCATATAGATGGTTTAATCTATTAGAAGGATATTTATCGGATCATGACTTTTCCAATCAGGAGAATATTATTTTTTCATTGCTCAAAGTCGCCCCCCATGTTAAGGACTGGTGGGAAACCTATTGTGAGAAAAAGGATGAGGAGGAACCCTCCATATTCTTGGTTGTACCCACTTGGAATTATTTCTGAGATTCCATCAAGGAACAATATTATCTCGTGGGGATCTATGAGGACAAGTACATACAATGAACTACGCTGTGACAACAAAGGGATCAAGATGTGCATGAGATGACAAATCTATTCCATACCCTATGCACAAAGTTGGGTATCAAATATTTGTAGAAACATTTGGTTTTGAAGTACTGCAGTTGTATACACAGATACATTCAAGAGGAAATGGAGTTCCTTGACATCTCCTCACTTGGTACAGAATACTGGTATGCTTCCAATATCGAGAAGAAATTCAAATAGAATAAGAGAGATTTGGGATCTGCAAATCAAAAGAAAGTGAAAGGTGCCCCCAAACCAAAGAACAAAGGACAAATACAAGGTAGGTGACTCAAGAAAACCTACCAAATCCACAAGCAAAGAACAACACCATGAAGCTGAAGAAGGACACAAGAAAGTGGTGTGAGTTCCATAAGAGCTCCACTCACAACACAAGTGAGTGTTGGGCCAAATAGTCACTGGTGGCCGAGATGAGGGCTTCTGAATCAGGTGCATGCTCCAACACTGAATTAGAACCCAAGAAGGGGAATGATAGAGGGAAGCAGATCATCAATGCAAATCCCAATGCCACCGTTTACACCATGAACTTCCAAAAGGAAGAACCAAAAGATCTAGAGGACGAGGAGAGTCTCTTCCACTCCCATATGTGGGTAAAGGGTTCCCCACTACAGTTCATCATCAACAGCATGAGCCAAAGGAAACTCATTTCAATAGAGTTCATGAAGCGGTTGGTCTTTTCGACCAAAATACACCCACAACCATAACCATCGGGTGGCTTCACCAAGGACAGGATCTCTGCGTCAGCTAGCAATGACGCCTTGCCTACAACATCAAGCCCTTCACCGATGAGGTATTATGTGAAATTGATCCTCTTGATGTTTGTGATGTATTATTAGGCCAACCATACTTGTGGAAGAGACATATTGTGTATGAGTCCCATCCTCGCATTATTATTGTTACCTTGGGAAATAATTTGTACAGGATACTAGAGGTACCACCGCCTATCGCTATCTCTTTGGTTATTGCAAAACAATGCAGTAAGCTCATTTCCAAAACCAGGAAATTTATTTTCCTGATGATCCGCCCTTAAGGAAAGAAGAAGATTATGGCCACGACCTCCAGACATGGCTCCTTCACATGACAACAACAAATGGACAATGTCGTGGAGGAGTACCAGGACATATTCACCTCACCTACAGGGGTGCCTTTGTACTGTTAGGTCAAGCACCCCATCGATCTGACCCTAGGTGCGTTGTTTCCTAATGGACCGATCTATCAACGCTCTATTATGGAGAATGATGAAATCAAGTGATAGATTTAGGAGCTACTATAGAAAGGTCACATCCGGCCAATTTCGTCGCCCTGTGGTAGCCCGATCGTGTTGGTGCAGAAGAAGGATAGGACTTGGAGACTCTGTATTGACTATCGGGTGCTGAACAAGATCACCATCCGAAATAGGTACCTGATCCCATAGATTGATGAACTTCTGGACCAACTCAAAGGGGTGAAATATTTTATCAATATGGACTTGAAGTCCAGGTATCACCAGGTACCAATCAAACCGTCTAATGTGTGGAAGAATGCATTCAAAGCCAAGTAGGGCCTTTTCAAATGGTTGGTCATGCCTTTTGGGTTGACAAATTCTCCCACAACCTTCATGAGGTTGATGGATGACATCTTGCGGCCATTCACCAACTCATTTGTAGTATTGTACTTGGATGACATCCTAATCTTCAACCATACTTGGGAAGAGCACCTCCACCACATATGACAAGTCCTCCAAACACTGCAGAAACACAAGTTGTGTGCCAATTTGGAGAAGTGCACTTTTGGCATGACCCAGGTTCTGTATCTGGGATACATTATTGATGAGAGTGGGGTGCATGTGGATCCGAACAAGATCCAAGTCATCAAGGATTGGCCAACCCTGACCACTCTAACATAGCTTCGCATATTTCTCGGTCTTGCTAATTTATACCATAGGTTTGTGTTGGGATTCACACATATCTCTTGGCCCTTGAGTCAAGTCACCAAGGGAGGAGCGAAAGAAAAATTATTTTGGTCAGAATCTCAACAGAAGGTGTTCACATTGAAACATTGCCTTTGTTGTGCCCCAATTGTCACATTACCAGAATTGCAACAACCATTTCACATTGAGACAGATGCCTATGACTATGTTATTGGGGCAGTTCTTACTCAATAGGGGAATCCAGTGGCATATCACAGTGCGACACTGTGCGAAAGTATCCCTCTTATGAAAAATAAATGTATTATGTTTTGCAGTCTTATCAATAGTGGAAGAATTACATTTTGGGGAAGGAAACGATCATCCACTGTAACATCCCCAAAAATAAATTATTTTTAAGTCTGAAATTGCTTAGGAAATTATTTCCGTTTTTGGTAAATTCGAAACTGGAAATTTTTTCCATTTATGGAAATTTCGAATTTTGAATTTAGTTAAGTGTAATTGATGATTATGACTATTGAGCAGAGATCTGATTTGACCCAACTAACTATTTGACTATGACACTTATATTAAACAAAATATTTTATATTTATTATTAATGGACAAATGGAACAACTAGGTTAAAATCAGTTGACCATGACTCCATGAGAGAGGAACATGTTGGAACTATCTCAAGGATGAATGTTAGATGTGGAAAATCAAGAATTTGGCCATAGGAAGCCCCTGAAAATCAGGGATTTGGAAAGTTGCGAAAATTTCCCAAGGGGAAAAGACCTAGGCACAATTTTTTTTGATATATAGCATATGGGAGGAGGCAGGATGTTGTTTAGTGTGCTAGGGAAAAGGAATTATCTCTTGATGTTATGAATGCTACTTTCTAAGTGTGAGGCAAGGAGAAGTTATTGAAACTGAATGATTATTCCTGAGGAGGAGTTCTAAGTTCTCCCTCATGGATTCATGGTCAAGCTAGGGGGTGAACGGGACAAGTAAATTGGTTGTTTTGTTATAAGGTTGTGAGGAACTTGGCTATTCCATTTGTTGTTCGTAAATCATTCATATATGTTTATATACTCCTTCTCTGGTTAAATATTATTGATTTATTGGTTGTTATAATGCATCTGTTTAAATCTAGATGAAGTGTTTTGTTTGTTAAATTCAGATGGAATGAGATGAAGTGCAGGATAGCCTTACTGTTTAATTGCAGATGTTGAGCATAACTTTCTATGTAATTTGGATGGTATGAAATTTATTTATGGAAGTATATTGGGAGATACATCTAGGTTAAATAGACTATTATTTCAAATATTGTGCTAGAAACCCTACCAAATATGTGATTCACACCCATCTAGATATTCAGTTTTTATAAGTGAACTTCAGACTGTGAAAACGCTAAAGGAAACGTTGAAAGTAAATCTGAGATGCAAATATATATATATATATAGGTATAAGTACAACCAGACCTCTGTAGGTCGTCTCTTTCTAGACAAATTGTTCTATTAACTAAATTACTATTGAAATTAAGTAAACTAGAGCATAATTCTTACAATTTGTATTGTACTTCTGAGTAAGAGAATTTTGGAATGAGAAAGCTTAGATTTATACATATTGTTATAAGCTAAGTACACAGGCTGTAATAAATAAGATTTGACAAATCAAGTTGTGAAAAATCTTTAAAACTAGGAATGATTACATACAGTAGGAATTAGCTATGGATATGTGTGTGTGTGTGTGTGTGTAGTTGATTGTACTAAATTTTTTAGATCCTTTTAAATAACTATTGTGTGCATTTCCGAGATGTTAGTGTTCTAATGGAAAGCGAATAATTTAGTGGGACACAAACGAAGTTCTGAAATGAGATAATATATGAACATAACTAAAAGTATTAAAGGACATACTTTCTGTAGTCACATAATTGTTATGCATATACGTATTTCAGTAATAGTCTAAAATTGCAAAACTACGTAAATAAATAATGAAATTACTTGAAGTTATTTATAAAGATCGAAATAGACCTGGAAGGGAGTGTAGAATAGAAATCCAAAAACATGGATACATCTTGCTACCCATTCCAGAATTCTATGTAAAACATATCTATTATGCCAAGACCAAAATATTGACTGATTTGGTCCCAACTAAGTCGACTATACAGTTATGAGTAATGGTATAGTCCTATTTTTTTTTTTACTATTATGCAGTAACAATGTTCGGTCCTTAAGTCCTTCCTTTAAGATTGAATACACAGAGATAAGAATAAGCCATCCTTATGAACCTGAACTATCTCGCCCACAATGATAATGTTCTAGAAAGAATCGTATCATTCTGTAGAAACCTAAGGCACTCTCTTAAGAGAGGTAGAATGAAATCCGAATACCTTTTTTGTGCCTGGCATGGTCCTAAATCTGGAATGTTGAAGGGGTGACGTCCTTACATATAAACATAAATCCATGTTTAGTAATCAATCAACAATAGTTAAACAAACGTAACTTTCAATAGAATTCTTTAAGAAATGAAATTTGTATACAAAGTTTCACTTAACTTGCAGCCTGGGAACCATCATGTCCCTCTTCCATTCACGTTTTTGGGTGAGAAGACACCCTAGGCCAAAGGGGAAGGTGGAACAGGAACTTCCTGATGGGTACCCTCACAAAAACAAGGTCCCATCATTAGATTGCTTACCAAATCATCTAAATCAAACCTTTCAAGAATTTAAATAAATAAACAACAATAACATTTCAAGTCCGAACTGCAAGGGTTATGTAGTATGTGTAGACCGAATGCATGAATCAAGTCACTGTATCATTTTAAATATTTCTTGATGAAAAGAATGCATTTCCCAAACTATAAACACAAAATTAAATATTATATGTCGAATATGTTTATCGAATTCTAAACATAAATTGAATATATGTGCCAAAGAGAATGCAATGCTCATAGATTAAGTACATAGTTAATATTTATGCCAAAAACCAAACTTTGAGTGGTATTTTCCACACACAGATAACGATATTATCAGAATGAAAGATGTAACCCTAAATTTAATCACGGGCTCAAATAATAGCATGATGTAGGGTGCTTCTTAACACATCATTCGGTACACAGGATTCCCACTTGATATATATATATACACCGAATGGGAAATACAATAATCTTTTAAAAGAAAAATACAATCATAAGAGTCATCTAGTGGTTTGAGAGAACCTACATAATGGTGGATTCCCAAGTAAAATACCCAATCTAACAGTACTCAACAGAAGCAAGGAAAAATTATAAAATCTTATCGAAAGGAAATTTGCTTTCATCAGAACATAGTATAACATGCGACACACTGTGTGGTCTTTACTTCTAAACAAAATTTTTGGACAAAAACCTCCCACACGGTCTCAAAGAAACCCAACACCAATTCACATAGAATAAAAACAAAAGAAACCCTATGAGTAAATTTCATATGCATTAATCCTGAAAAATGCCTTTGCAAGAATCATTGAAGTTGGGGACCAGAAGGCGGAGCACTGAAAATTTTTAGAAGGCTGTTAAAAAAAATCGATGGATAAGTATCCTTACCCGGTTTAAGGAGGGAGGCCTGTTAGAATTCTATTTATCCATTCTTATTTCACCAGGATGAACCTTCTCCATGGCGTATACACCATATCGACTCTTCATAGTCACCCTTGAATAAAATTACGTAGAGTGACAAAGCTGAAATTAGGGAATAAACCTAACTAAACCCTTCCGAAAGCTAAACGAGGAAACAATTAATGAATCTGTCTCATGCCATGTGAAATTTGGGAGGTGGCTTACTCTACACTAACATGAAGTCTAGGTGACATGCCTCGGAAGGGACCCTGTACAGACCTCCATTAAGTAATTGGACAAAGAATTCAATGCAACCCTGGCACTCCCACCTCTGTTTCTTGTGTCAAGTTAATGCAGAAGAGGGCGAGGTTTCATAACCTTACATTGTAACTATCAAAGTTAAGCTCTCATTTCAGTTAGAGTGTAATGATCAGTTGAATTATCGTTACATAAATCGTAAGGAAGGATGTTACCCTTAGACTCTGACAAGATACGACCAACTCATTTAACATTGAAGTGGACCAGAAACTAAATTTATCCAATCTTTCTTTGTTGGTCAAACTAAGACTAAAAATCCAAAAATCACATCTACTTCAAGATTGTGTCCTATGTCGCGAGAATTTTATGTGGGATGGGATCCCTTTATTATATGTGACATGATATAATTTTCTTTACACAAAATAATGCGAAGGTGGTCGAGACCTTGGAAAGCTACCCAACTAAAACAATAATACCCTAGAAATATAACTTATGAAAGGATTTAATAGTATTAAATGTGATACATTTAAATGTATATAAACACACATACAGACAGAGTTAATCATTAGGAGATTATATATATATATATAGATGGATATGTACACACACACACACAGATATATATATATATATATATATATATATATATATATATATAGAGAGAGAGAGAGAGAGAGAGAGAGAGTGTATGTTGCGAGGAGTAAGGATTTGTTTTGGAATACTGCTAACACTTCCCACTAATGATAGAAATATCAAGGATTTCGAAAGGTCTCTTATTGATAAGGTTACCCTAGATACACATATAACTGCTATGTAACATGAGTAACTTTAGGAAATATAAACAAGGTAGGAAACATAATCCTAGGGAGAGTTGAATAGAGATAATGTTTGCACTTTGAACTTATCCTTGCATCTTTTGAATCTGTTATTTGTAAAGAAAAAGAATTAATGTCCATAATAATTTTATTTTTTTTTTGTCAATTTTGGGGTTCATTACTTATGGTATCAGAGAAAAGGTTACAACACTTGGACCTTAAACAGGGCCAAACCATTTTCTTAGCACATATTTTTTCTGCTCATGTAAAACTAACAAAACCATTATTGTTACAAACAATTTTTTTTTTTTTTTTTCTGTTCTGATCATGGAAGCATAGGATGAAGTAGAGATTAGAATTGAGGAGAATCCTTATCAAAGGCATCATGAAAATCATAGGTAGAAAAATGAAAAAATCTAACCTACCGAAGTTCTGGAAACTATGAGAAATCTCATTGTGGAGTTGAATGTTTTCAAAGCAGACAATGAGAAGCTGAAGAAAGCACAACAAGAACAACCAGAAATAAATGAAGTTCTACTACAAAGTATAGTGACAAAGAAGAGCTCAAAGGATGATAAACAAGAAGAAGAGGTCAGTAAAAGGGCCTCCGAGAATTCTTGTCCTGAAGCAGAAAACGGGGACAACTCTTCTGAAAAAACACTTTTAGTAGAAGAGAAAACAAAAACAAGAAGAAAAAGGAAACATGTAGACCATATTGAGGGATAATTCAAGAAAATCATACCGTCTACCTTTGACAGAGAATCTAGAACAAGGGAGGAAGCTGAAGCATGGTTATTAGACATAAAGAAGTATTTCCATATATACAACTATTCCAGCAATATGAAGGTCAGAATTGTTGGACACACCTACCACACTTAGAGGGGGGGTGAATGAGTGTGGGGCTCTTTTTCCCAAAAATTCCCTCTTGCACAAAAACTCATCAATTAGCATTCAAAATTTATTCATTACCCATTGTTGTCATTTATAACCAGTTATATGTGAGCACATATCAGTAACATATATCATCAATATATCATCAACAAGTCATCACCACAATGAACACAAAGAACACAAGATGTATGTACAATTTTCTTTTTATTACGAACTACAATCCTTGGGGTTTATTGGAAACAAATGAATAGAGTACAACTCTACAAGAGCACCATCTCTATATGCAAGACTCAGCTTGCATTCTCAGCACCAACTAAGATGAGGCAACAATCTTCAATAGATATCAATATGTACCATAAACAAGAGCATCAACCATGCACCAACCTGTAATCAACCTGTACCATAAACAAGTGCATCCAACCATGTACCAAGTATATACCAATCATGTTTCAACTACTCATAAAAAGTTACTCATCAATATGTACCAACATCATCAACTATACACCTCATGTATGTGCCAACTCATCAACTGCTTGTCTCAACCATGACTAGTTTTGGATTAGTCAACAACCCTAACTTGAAATAATCATAACTTTGTACCTATAATGAA
>ML790524.1:45619-74964 GCA_009831015.1 Picea engelmannii | reverse complement strand
TCAGTATATCAAATCACTCATTCAGGTGAAGGTAAAACCATAGAGTTTTCACCTCACCAAGTTGTAATCAAGGATCTAAAATATCCTAATCATGTTCTTGCAACTGGAATTGTTGATGATATTACCAGGTTGTACAAGTTTGAAAACTTTGGGTCATCATCTTTTTCATCATTTTTTGTTTCTCATAGCGATGACTTGAGCAAACTTTGGCATGAGCAGTTTGGTCATCTAAACTATCACTCATTGCAACAACTATGTAATCAACAGATGGTGACTAGTCTTCCTCTTGTTTCATGCAGAGATGGTGTTTGTGTTGGTTGTGTTCTCAACAAACATCATCGGGATAGTTTTGAAAAATGTGCCTCTTGGCACGCCTTGGCTCCTTTGCAGCCTGTTCATAGTGATTTGTGTGGTCCACTTTCTTCTCCTTCTTTTTCTAGGTGCAAGTATTTCTTAACTTTCATTGATGACTTTTTAGACGTACTTGGGTTTACTTCTTTAAACTTAAGAGAGAATGTTTTGACAAGTTTTTGGCCTACAAAGCCCTTGTAGAAAAAAAATCTGGACATCAAATTCAAAGGTTAAGAATAGATAATGGAGGTGAATATGTGAACAATAATTTTACAAATTACTTCACTACACAGGGAATCCAAATGCAACACACTATTCCATATACACCACAACAAAATGGTGTTGTTAAGAGAAAAAACCACACATTAAAAGAAATGGCTAATTGTATGATCCAATCTAAGGGATTAAGTCTAAAGTATTGGGCGGAAGCCATCAACTGTGAAAATTACATAGTAAATCACACTCCCACAAAGGCTCTTAAAAATATAACACCAGAAGAAGCTTGGACTAAAATTAAACCAGATGTAAGTCACTTCCATGTATTTGGCAGTATAGCATGGGCTCACATTCTTGATGAGAAAAGAAAAGAATTGCAACCTAAAAGTGAGAAGTGTATATTTGTTGGTTATTCTAAAGTTGTCAAGGTTACAAACTTATTCAATCACATTGTAATGAAATTATTATTAGAAGAGATATTAAATTTGATGAAAATCTCTTGGCCTGTAGGCTGTGAGCCTAATTCATCATTTGTGCCTTCTTTGGCCTATGAGCCTAATTTGGCAGTTGTGCCTTCTTCGGCATGTGACCCATATTCAACGTTTGTGCCTTCTTCTAATTTGGTTTCTTCTTCAGATGATGATAGTGAGGATGAAAATCCACCTTTGCCTGCTCATCCTCCTCTAGATGAGTCCTTTGAACCTGACCCGGCACTTGTTCCACCACTTCCTAGATGGGTTTGTTCAACATGAGAAGCAGCTGGTGGTCTTGTCGGTGATCCTTCAAATCAGTGTCGAACACGTTCACAGTTCCAACAAGCCTCTTCTCTTTTGGCTCAAGTTTCAGAGACTCCTGATCTAACAACATTTGCATAAGCTTCAGGTCATCTAGATTGGGATACAACAATGAATGAAGAGTATCGTTCTTTAGAGGCAAATGATACTTGGTATTGTGCACCTCTTCCAAAAGGAAGAAAACTTGTCAGATGTAAATGGGTCTACAGAACTAAGTATGCATCATATGGAAGTGTTGAAAGACACACGACTCGTTTAGTTTCCAAAGGATTTTCCCAAGTTGAAGGAATTGACTATCATGAAACCTTTTCTCCTATAGCCAAAATGAATTCCATCCGCCTTGTTCTTGCCCTTGCTGCCTCACATAAATGGGAGGTCCATTAGATGGATGTTAAATCCACCTTCTTGCATGGAGATTTGCAAGAATAAATATACATGGAACAACCTCCTGGCTATGTCCAGAATGACTCTATCCTTGTATGTCTCCTTAAGAAATATCTTTATGGTCTCAAGCAAGATCCTTAAGCTTGGTATGCCAAAATGGAAACCTTTCTTATTGCCATTGGATTCTCTAGATGTCATTCTGATCCTAATGCCTATACCAAGAAAGTAGGAATCCATCTCATAATCCTTGTCCTTTATGTTTATGACCTTATCCTTATTGGTAGTGACCCAAAACTTTTAAACCATGTGAAAACCAAACTTAATAAGAAATTTGAAATGAATGACTTAGGCTTTTTGCACTATTTCCTTGGCCTGCATGTTTTGCAAACCAATGAAGGAATTTTTCTTTCCCTGTATAAGTATGCTTGTGACCTTATTCGTCTCTTTCACATAGATGATTTTAAACCAACCCCTTCTCCCTTCCAGTTTGGATTCAAGCTTACTTCCACCTATACTTCTCCTGAATTTGATGCCACCCTGTACCGTTAGTTAATTGGTAGCCTCTTATACTTGACTCATACCCATCTTGATCTTTCCTTTCTTGTTTGTCTTGTTGCCCGATATATGAAAAACCCCATGAAAGCCATTGGAAAGCAGTGAAAAGGATACTTCACTATGTCTATGGTACAGTTCAGTTCGAGATACATTATAG
Organism: Picea engelmannii; assembly: GCA_009831015.1. Classification (NCBI taxonomy): domain Eukaryota; kingdom Viridiplantae; phylum Streptophyta; class Pinopsida; order Pinales; family Pinaceae; genus Picea; species Picea engelmannii. The sequence goes on along the minus strand of ML790524.1, from coordinate 72,507 downwards.
TTCAGGGGGGACTCCTTTATTGGTTGGTTTCATTGATTTAGATTGGCCGATGACCCTGATGATTGGAAGTCTACTACAGGTTATGTTTTCAGCCTTGGTTTGGGACCTGTCACTTGGGCCTATAAGAAACAACAAGCTATTGCACTTTTTTCAGTAGAAGCAGAGTATCGAGCAGTGGTAAATGCAAGTCAAAAATCCTTGTGGCTTCGATAGATCCTTTCAGAGTTTGGATTCGAGCAGCAGCATCCAACCAGCCTTTGGTGTGACAATCAGAGTGCCATCAACCTCGCCAAAGACCCAGTTCAACATCAACGTAGCAAGCACATCGAGCTACACATGCACTTCATCAAAAATCTCATTCATGATCAAGTTATTGAAGTGCTCTTTTGCCCTACAGAAGATCAAATTGTAGACATTTTCACAAAGTCTCTGACAGAAGTGAAGTTTTCCAAACTTCGATCTATGTTAGGAGTTCATGAAGTTGTCATTAAGGGGGGATAGGCTATAATGCCTCCTTCCTTCTCCTATTGTGTCACTATTGTAAATCCTTCAATCCTATCCTAAGTTGTTCTTAAGGGGGGATGTTAGGATATTTAGACACATAGGATTTAGTTAAGATCTACTTGGTCTAATATCTCATTAGGTAAAATTTGTTTCTTAGTGTGTTTATTTAGTATGGATTAGTCTTCATTTGTAGTTAGGAAATCCGATGGTCATGATATGTTCCCGACATAGAGTGATTTGACAGTTCATACTCTCCTCGATCTTAACAACCATTGATCCGTGGATTGACACCCGATTGGTCCATGATCTCTATTTAAAGAGCATGGAGGGTCATTTGCTGATGATCGATTGTGAGAAACTCTCTTGTAAAATCTATCTGTAATATTTTTCTTTGCATTAATAAAATTCTCCAAGTGGTCGCGTTGGCTGGGGTCATGGATGTTTCCTCATAGGGGTTTTACCATGTGAAAACGTCGATGTGTTGATCTTTGATCTGGTTCTATGATTGTTTATAGAAGGTGTTCGTCTTCTGTTGGAATAACTCTGTTGGAATACCTGTGTTTTTTTGTGGGGAGTCGATAGTCTGATGGTCCAGTGGGCCCATATCAGACCCCTGAACCCTTGGATGTTCAAGTCTTGTCCATGAGTGATATCTTGGTATCTCGATACATCGGTGCCCCCGATGGGAAGGTTGGTCGGTGGCCATGCCATCTGCCACATACAACACTCATGGATGGGTCCATGTGGATGTTGTGTTAGACAAGAAATGCCAACAACAGTAGAAGTGTGATAAGTGACCAATGCCACCTGATATAACTCATTAGAACCATGCACGTGCCACATTAATACCATGTGTAGTGTTGTAGTTATCCCATGTGTCACAAGGATAAAGTTCCATGTGTCATAGGCATTAGTCAAACCTTAGTCGTTGGATCTGGAGGTCGATGGATCATGGTCATTGATAAATCTCAAGAGTGATTTTGTCGCACTAGATCCTGATCTTCAACCAAACTTGGGAAGAGCACCTCCACCACATCCAATAGGTCCTCCAAACACTATAGGAGCACTTTTGGCATGACTTAGGTTCAGTATCTGGGATACATTATTGATGAGAGTGGGGTGCATGTGGATACAACCAAGATCCAAGTCATCTGGGATTGGCCAACCTCAGCCACTCTAACAGAGCTTTGAAACTTTCTGGGTCTTGCTAATTTCTATTGTATCTTTGTGTTGGTATTCTCTCATATCACTTGGCCCTTGAGTCCAGTCACCAAGGGAGGAGCGAAAGAAAATTTCTATGGTCGGAATATCAATAGAAGGCATTCACGGAATTGAAACATCGCCTCTGTTTCACCCGAGTTATCACATTACCATACTTGCAACAACCATTTGAGATCGAGACATATGCCTATGACTATGCTATTGGGGCAGTTCTTACTCAACATGGGCATTCAGTGGCATTTCACAGTGTGACACTGTCCTACACAGTCCAAAAGTATCCCACTTGTGACAAAGAAATGTATTCCATTATGGAGGCTTGTCGATAGTGGAAGCATTACATTTTGGGGAAGGAAACGATCATCCAAACAGACCACTGACCCTTGTAGTTCATACAAACACAAGGGAAGTTGTAGAACAATCACCATCAGAAGTGGTCCACATATCTGCAACAATTTCATTTGAACATCAAGTACAAGAAGGGAAGCACCAATAATGTTGTAGACTACCTCAGCCAACCACCGATCTTGGTGATAACCATCGTGTTGAACTCTTGTGGGCATGAGACTTCTGATTGGCCGCTTCTCTACAAGAGCGATACTACAGAAGGTTTATAAAAGGATTCTCTAATATTGTCATCCCATCACTTCTTTACAAAAGAGGGTGATCTTTATTTATGCAGGAACACAACAGAATACACAAATAACCATGAATACAAAGATGCAACAGAAATAAGACTTCATTTCATTAATATCAAAGAACTGAAATTTGTTTATAGACATAATAGAGATAAACTAGCTACGACGTTGGTAGCTTATATTTGAGAAGAGATGTGGTGGCTACAGGCCTCTAAACTCCATGTGACAATGAGGCTCGAAGGCCTATCTATTATTGAGAAATAATGGAAACCCTAAACATCCAAAAAACCTAACCCTAGGAGATGAAACGCCAGAATATGGGCCCCGTCGAGGTAAAGTGGTACATCAATTTCTTGGGGTCAAAACTTTGGCATACTATATCATTAGAAATATCTATCCTAGTAATACAATTGACGCATATGATACATCATTAGAAATATCTATCTGAGTAATACGATTGATGGAAAAAAATATCATAATAATATTTTTGATCGATAGATTCCCAGAAAATGTCGTTTAGGGCCTCAAAAAAACTCTGAAAGATCAAGACCCGAAAAACTACCAAAAATAGTAAATTGTGCTACAAATAAGGAAACTAAAAAACTGAAAGAAACAATGGTGGGGATCCAAGCAGAATAGGTGGGAGGCCACCAATATCCACATGGATCATTCCTCCCCCATTAGGAAGAAATGGTCCCCATTGTGTTGAGTTCCTCCATGAGATGAGGAAACTTATGCTCAACTTGGTCCCTCATTAGCCACTTACCCTAGTGAAGGCGTTGGGATGCTTTGACAACTTGATATAGATGGATCCTTTGCTGGTAGGTTTTCTTGATCTGTGTGTCCATAATTTGATAAGTTGTGGCTTGTTCCATTCAGTCTGGGTTTAACTCGGTTGGTGTGAGTTGTTTTGTAATGTCAGATGTGTCCAATAGAGGTGGAAAGTAAGGTCGATGGAAGTCCACATTGAATACTAGGTGCAAACCAAGGAATGGTGGGATACTGAGTTCAAAAGAATTGTCCCCTATAGCCTTGGTGATGGTGTATGGCCCATATCAGAGCGATGAAGCATGCAGTGGGGTCCAGTGAGGCACTCCTTCTGCAAATGTAGCCACACTTTGTTGCCCACCTAGAAGTTGTGTTACACCCGATGTTGATCATGTCGTTTCTTGTACTTAGCATTGGCTCTATCCAATATGTCATGAACCTGTTGGAAAATGTGTTGAATGTGCTCAATGAAGTTGTTCGCCTTGGAAGCTTCAGACTAGACATGAGCCAAATCATCTTGAGTAGCTGCAAATGGTATGGCTATGTCAATGGGACATGGTGGCTAGAATCCCAAGCCCACCTGAAAGGGGTTGTGGTCAGTTGAGTTGTGGAGGACCCGGTTATAGCTATGTTTTACATAGAAGAGGATATCATCCCATGTGATTGGATTCTTTGAGTTGTATATGCGCAAAATGTGTACGATCATCTTGTTGACAACCTTTGTCTAGACATTAGTTTGGGGATGGAAAGATGTGGACTTGGTGAGCTTGGTGTCCAACATTCACCAGAGGTTGGACCAAAATGTATTGAGGAACATGCTATCCTGATCTGAGATGATAGACTATGGGATCCCAAATTTTACCCACACTCGTTCAAAGAAGAGTCTAGTAGTGGCTTCTGTTGTGATATTCCTCTTGCAGCCCGCCATAATGGCCATATTCGAGAATCTGTCTACAACCACAAAAACAAAATCATTTCCATTCTTAGTAAAAGGAACGCCCGACATGTAATCCTTCAAGATGGATTCCCAAGGTCGACTAGGGGTAGGAAACAAAGTATATATGCCTTGATTCTTGATGGTGGATTTGGAAATGGCACAGGCAGTGCAGGATCTGATGTACTTCCCAACATCCTATCAAAGGTTTGGCCAATATAAATACTTTTGTAGCACTGCCACTATTTTCTCGACCCCGAAATGACCAACTACCTGACTATAGTGCACTTCCCATATAATCTTGGCATGCTCACTTGAAGGAACACAAAGGTGTCCCAAGTGACATAGTAGTGCATCCTGGAGATGAAAATTTGGAACTCGGTTACCCTCCAAGAGCGTCTTGTAGGTGTGGCCGAAATTTGTATTTCTCTTTTATAGAAGTGGTCAATCAGAAGTCTCATTTCCATAAGAGCTAAGCATGGTGGTTATCACCACGATCGGTGGTCCATTCAGGAAGTATGTAATATTATTGATGCTTCCCTCATTGTACTTGATGTTTAAATGAAACTGTTGTATATATGTGGACCACTTATGATGGCAATCATTTTGGAGCTTCCCTTGTGTTTGTATGAATTGCATAGGTCGGTGGTCTATTTGGATGATCGTTGAATTCCCCAAAATGTAATGCTTCCACTATCGGCAAGCCTCCACAATGGAATACATTTCTTGGTCATAAATGGGATACTTTCGGACTGTTTTGGATAGTGTCGCACTGTGATATGCCACTGGATGCCCCTATTGAGTAAGAAATACCCCAACTGAAACTGAAACTGATGAGATTATTGATTACAGAGAGAGAGAGAGGACGCATCAGTGTCATTACTATCAAATGGAGTAAACTATTTTGAGCTTCCACAAAATTACATCAAACCTCCCACCGAGTGACCTAGGCTGGATGAAGTAGTCTTCTCTTTGGAGTCCATACCTATCCTAGACATCCAAGGTATCTTATTGGATTCTACTAGACCTCAGTTTATCCGACAAATTGGCCAGGCCTTTTCTAAATACAACTTCTTCTAGGTACTTGCTTTCATATTGTTATGACGATTTAATTCATATTCCTATCTCCTTCGAATGGAATTCATGTAGAGGACCGAATGGAATACTATTCCGACAATCCATTGAGAAAAACACGTTTGTCGACCAGCTTCAACATCCACAAAGAACAAGTATTCAACTTGCCAGACTACATAAGGCATCATTGTTATCTGTGAGAAGATCATGTTAACACTTGGCCTTCAAAACCTTCTTTATATATGTAAAGCATCATTGTAATATTCCTGTTTCGACTCCTTGTATTTTGTTTAGTTGATGAAAGGAAAGAGTGAATAATTAAAAAGGGTGAACAATTAAAAAAAGGTTGGAGCACCTAGAAAGGTAATGTTTTAATCATTATTAATAATAAAGTACATTAGTAGTTGTACAAAAAACAAGGACAAGAGTTATAGGGTGATATGATTCCATGACATAGGGGCATATGAGTCTCTTGGGGAGACCACATTGATCTTGGAGTGTCTTGATACAAAACCCCTATTCTTGAGTGTCTTGGGGTTAATAAATTGTTCAACATTTTATTTGTTGGATCAATCACTCATCGTTTTTGTTTTCATTATTCATTATTGCTCTGGGTCTGGGCATGGGGAATGAATTAAGGGAAGAGAAGAGCTATTGTATATTGGTTGTAAGTGATTGTTGATTATTCCAGCACCAAATTGATGCTTGATTTCATGGATGCATTGGGACTCTGATAAACTTGGTCACAAATGCAAGTCCTGGAGAGTTCCAGCATTAGTGTTCTCGGTCAGTTGCACTAGAGCCCTGGAAGGAGGTGGATAGCCTGAGGGACTACGTGGCAGTGAAGGGGGTTCAATCTTTTCAATCTCCTAGGTTGTGTAGGCTAGGAGAAAAGAACTAATTAAATTTGGATTGTCGTGTGTTGAAAAACCTTGAGTGTTGATTGGTTTGGGAAGTTTAGTGTCATCCTATCCTTGTAGACTCATAGACCTAGCTCGGGGGTGACCTGTTGTTGAGAATTGAAACAAAAATGTCTAAGGTTGGGTGGAACATCCTTGGTCGGCATCTAATTAGTGATTTCTTTTGTTAAATATAAGTTCTCTATGTCATGGCATTTCTATGATTATACGTAATTAATTTTGTTGTGTATTGATTAGCATACCTGAGATATGAATTATTGATGTTCCTTGGTTATTTTTTTTTCATGGCATATTGTTCTCTCTTTTATAGTTTAACATGAATATTGATAACTACCTCTGTTATTTCATGCTTCTTCATTTAGTTACAAAATAGATAATGAGAAGATGATTAAATAACATAATCAAATAAATTCCCAAATGATGCAAATCCTAAATACTTTGTAGAGACAAGCAAAGAATGGATCAGGTACAAGGCAAGGGGAAGAAAGAAGGAAACATGAAAGAAGAGATAACTACAAAAGAGCCCATCATTCGAGGAGGGTCAGTGGAACTCATAGACGTCACTCACCTCCTTAATTAGCTAGGAATTCTTATGCATTTGAGGATTCAAGGAGTATTTCATAAGTGTCTCTTGTAAAACATCAAATGAGAAGACTTGAGTGGTATGGTTTACAAGGAGATATTAGGAAGCTTAAGCCACCATCCTTTGACGATGAAAGAGAAAGGGAAGATGATGTTGAAGCATGGTTTCTTGGAATCAAGAAATATTTTCAATTGCACAACTATTCCTCTAATATAGAAACCAAAATTGTCACTTACCATTTGCATGGGAAGGCTACAATGTGGTGGGATTAGTTAAAGCAAATGGAACACATCAATGAGAGTAGGATCACTTGGAAGGAGTTAAATAGGTATTTTCAAAAGGAATATCTTCTGGAGAAATACTATGAAAAGAAGATGCAATATGTATTTGAACTTAATTTGGGGAGCATGACCATGGGAGAATATGGAAACAAATTCTTGGGATCGCTGAGCTATGCGAGACTTATCAAACATGAAAAGGTAAAGATACATATATTTTTGAGTGTAATTCCATCATTTAACAAGGAAATCATTCAATATGATGAGCCTAGAACTTTGACAGAAACCATTAGAAAAGATAAGTACATGTATTTGAAAGGAAAGGGTAGAGAATATTTGCAAAAGTCTTGGAAGGATAAGGAGAATGAGAAATATGACTAGATAAGGAAGGGATTCAAACCTCCTTTCAATAGAAATCTCCAAACACAAATAAGCAAGATTAGGCTGCTAAGCAAGAATCCAAGAAAGAAGACTCCTTGGGAAAAAGGGGAATACCATCAATCCATTAATGTTGGGGATGCAAAGAAGACCACATGCACAAGGATTCCCCTCACATAGGAAATAAAATAAATACCATGCACAACATCTAGGAAGCTACTACAATAGAAGACAGGGGAAGAAATATTCCAAGAATATATGCAACCTTAGAAGATTGATAAGAATAATACCAATCCCATATGATCGAAGTGGAAGGTAAGATCATTAATCGTCCAATTTGTATTTTAATTTATTTGGGAGAAAGCCATTGTTACATTGATCCTAAGGTAGTCATTTGGTGAAACGTATACTCAAAAAATCAAGTTTGGTTCATCTAGCCATTGGAACCAAAACAAGGATCAATGAGATAGTTAGAGACGGTCCAATAAATATGAATAGAGTAAATGCAGTTGTTGATATGAATCTCATACCATTAGTATATTGTCATATCCAAATTGGACTGGATTGGTTGGAAAAGCATCATGATTTCTTATACTATCATGATAAGACATTTGAATGCCTTGATGAATAAGGAAGGAAAAGAGTTGTGAAAGGAATTCCAAGACCCATTTCTATAAGGGAAATTTCATCCTTACAACTAAAGAGATGTTTCAAAAAAGGTTGACAATTATATGTAGCTCATGTTGGAGAACCAGAAAACAAAAAAGGACCAAGACTTGAATATTTTTCAGTATTGCAAGAGTCTGAAGATGTATTCCAATAAATACTTGAATTACCACCGAAGGGGGAGATAGATTTATCTATTGATTCAATAATAGGAGCTTCCCTAGTATCAAAAAATGCCTTGTAGAATGAGAACACCAGAGTTAAATTAATTACAAATGAAGTTGGAAGAATTGTTGAATAAAGTGTATATATGACAAAGTGTTTCACCTTAGGGAGCACTGGTAGTCTTTATGAAAAGGAAGGATGGAACATTGAGGCTGTGTATCGACTTTAGACCATTGAATAAAGACACAGTGTAGAAAAAGTACCCTCTACCAAGAATCAATGACCTCTTTGATCAACTAAGAGGAGAAAATGTATTTTCAAAATATGGACTTGAGATCTGGATACCATCAAGTAATATTCAAGGAAGAAGACATCAGTAAAACAACCTTTAAAACCAAGTATAGACATCATAAATTCGTAGTGGTGCCATTTGGATTGACCAATGCACCAACTATCTTTATATGATTAATGAATGACATATTAAGAATTTATTTCGATATGTTTTTCATTGTATTCTTGAATGACATGATTATCTATTCTAATTCCGAGGAAGAGAATGAACATCACTTGAGGTTGGTGTTGCAAGTACTGAGGGATGATCAGTTGTATGTCAAGCTAAGAAAGTGTTCTTTTTACCACAAACAAATCCATTATTTGGGGTACATTATTTATGAAGAAGGTGTAGCAGTAGATCCAAAGGAAAATGAAGCCATTAGAAGATGGTCAACATCAAATAATGTTTAGGAATTTAGATATTTTATGGGATTATCAAGATACTACAGAAGGTTTATAAAAGGATTCCCTAATATTGTTCATTCCATCACTTCTTTACAAAAGAGGGTGATCCAGATTTATGGAGGAACACAAAAGAATACACAAATAACCATGAATACAAAGATGCAATAGAAATAACACTTCATTTCATTAATATCAAAGAACTGAAATTTGTTTACAAACAGAATAGAAATAAATTAGCTAGGACGCTGGTAGCTTATATATGAGAAGAGATGTGGCAGCTACAGGCCTCTGAAATCTATGTGACAATGAGGCTCAAATGCCTATCTATTATTGAGAAACAATGGAAACCCTAAACATCCAAAAAAAATAACCCTAGGAGATGAAACCCCAGAATATGGGCCCCGTTAGGGTAAATTGGTACATCAATTTCCCGGGGTCGAATCTTTGGCATACTATCTCTATTTGATGCATATGATACATCATTAGAAATTTCTATCCGAGGAATACAGTTATTGGTATATAATATCATGATGATATTTTCCGACTGACAGATGCTGAAAAAACGTCGTTTAGGGCCTCAAAACATCTCTGAAGGTCCAGGACCCGAAAAACTACCCAAAATAGTAAATTGTGCTACAATTAAGGAAACTAAAAAACTGAAAGAAACAATGGTTGGGGTCCAAGTGGAATAGGCAGGTGGACACCAATATCCACCTAGATCATTCCTCCCCTCTTAGGAATCAACGGTCCACATTGCATTGAGTTCCTCCATGAGATGAAGAAAATTTTGCTAAACTTGGTCCCTAGTAAGACACTTTCCCTGGTGAAGGAGTTGGCCTACTTTGATAACTCGATATAGTTGGATCCTCTACTGGCGGGTGTTCTTGATCTGTGTGTCCATAATTCGATCAGTTGTGGATTGTTCCATGTAGTCTGGGTTTAACTCGGTTGGTGTGAATTTTTCGGCCATGTCGGATGTGTCCAGTAGAGGTGGAAAGTAAGGCCAAAGGTGGTCCACATTGAACATTAGGTGCATACCAAGGAATGGTGGGGTACTGAGCTTGAATCGATTTTCCACTACAGCCTTGTTGATGGTGTATGGACCATATTGGAGAGGTTGAATCTTGCAGTGGGGTCTGGTGAAGCGCTCCTTCTGCAATTGTAGCCACACTTTGTCGCTCACCTGGAAGTTGTGTTGCACCTGATGTTGATCATGCTACTGCTTGTACTTAGCATTGGCTCTATCCAATATTTCATGAAACTGTTGAAACATTTGTTGAATGCGCTCAATGAATTTGTTCACCTTGGAAACTTCAAACTGGGCATGAGATGAATTAGCCTATGTAGCTCCAAATGGTATGGCTACGTCAATGGGACATAGTGGCTGGAGTCCCAAGCCCACCTGAAAGGGGATGTGGTCGGTTGAGCTGTGGAGGGCTTGATTATAGCTATGTTGTACATACAGGAGACTCTCATCCCATGTGCATGGATGCTTTGAGTTGTACATGCGCAAAATGTATACGATCATCTTGTTGGCAACCTCTATCTGGCCATTAGTTTGGGGATGGAAGGATGTGGACTTGGTGAGCTTGGTGTCCATCATTGACTAGAGGCTAGACCAAAATTTGTTGAGGAACTTGTTGTCCTGATCTGGGAAGATAGACTGTGGGATCCTAAAGTTTACCCATACTCGTTCAAATAATATTTTAGCAGTGGATTCTGCTATGATATTATTCTTACAAGATGCCATAATGACCATCTTCAGGAATCTGTCGATGACCACGAAAACATAGTCATTGTCATTCTTAGTAGAAGGAAGGCCCAACATGTAATCTATTGGAAAATTTAGTGGATAGAATGCAGTGATGATTGTTGTCATTAATGGCAATAGTAGAGATAGTAGGATAAGAAGGATAAAAGCTCAGGAGGAATAGCCTTGAAGAAAATGTGCACAACAAGAGCTTACAGAGGAAAAAGGAAGAAGAGTCAGTGACCGTTGGATCCCATCCAAATCTCCCGAAAGAACCAGGATCGTCAGATCTGTAGAAGCTGCGAGAGAGATAAATTCATCGGAGAATCGGGGATCACGATTTCAAAGTGCAAAGAACACTTGACAACGAAAACCCCGAAATCACGATATGATCGCGACCGTTAAATCAAGAATGAGATCTGGACTGTTGATTTCATTCATCGGAGAATCGAGGATCGCGAGTTCAAAGTGCAAAGAACACTTAACATTGAAAACCCCGAAATCGCGATATGCGATTTCGCAATTTAATCGCAGCCATTGAATACAGAATGAATTTGAATCGTCAGATCAACATGTGACCTAGACCGTCGATCTACGATAGCAGTCCACATTAGCTAAGGGACACGTGGCACAACCAGGTGATGACAGGTGTCAGGCAGATCTAACACTTCAGGCACATACAATTAATTAATCAGAGTGACACGTGGCAGTGTTTAACACGTGTCGAACCATGAGTGACGTCAGCAGAGGACAGGTGGCATCGGAGTTTCGGGGATCGGGATATGATATGTCAAGAACACAATGCATCAAGAACTCCGAAATTGTGAAATGCGATTTCGCGAAGTAATCACAGCCGTTGGATAAGAACCAGATCTGGACCGTTGATCTCTGTCATCGGGAAATCAGGGATCGGGACTCCCAGAGGCATGTGTACAATGACATCGTGAGTGGCGAAACTCCGATGGAATGATATGACCGAGGTCACACGGAGATAGGTCATATGAACACTGTTATAGCTAGGAGGGCTAGCGCACATTTTTGAGAGGTATGGTGGTGGTCACGTGATAGCTGGCCACATGGACCATTGTGTAGTCAGAAGGGGCTAAGCTCGGAAAAGATCCAATCGGGAATTGGAGAATCGGAGGTTCCGAGTACATGTGCTCTCGACATCACAAATGCCGAAATCGCGATGGGTGAAATCCCGATGGGATCTGAACCGTTGGATCAAACCTTGATCGGAGGGTTGCTGTGTATACTCACTCATTAATGCTTCAATCGTAAATCCGTTAAGGAAAACCGACTGGGAATGATGAATTGGTTAGCGTTTCAGTTGCCAAGAATGATGTCGTTGGATTCTCCATTGAAAGGGGAAGTGGAACCATCATAACAGGTGGAATAAAAGAAAATGAATGAGACCGAATTGGGTTGGAAAAAATTCTGAAGGAAAAATGTGTAATTAGGAAGAAAAAGAAGATGAGGAGAGGTATAGTAAGCAGTGAAGGAACTGCGCAGAACGAGAACAGAAGAAAAGCAATATGATGGACAGAACAGAAGCAGAGCAGAATGACAGAAGACATGATACAGAGCAGACCTGTTGAATAAGAGAAGAGTAGCAGAACAATGAACAGAAGACCAGAATTAAAGAACAAAGAAAGACTGGTAAGAACTGATTTATCTGTAAAGTTGAATGTATATTTAACCATTAATATTATAGGGAGGTTGGGAGGTTCTCGGGAGGACAATTGTCCTCAGAGTTTCAAGTTGGAGCTTGAACACAGGAAGTTGTAGCTTCCATCTGGTAGTGGCCAGAGAAACCAGGGTGGCAGGGTGGTACTAGGGAGAACAGATGTTCTCTGTTATGCAGGTTGTAGCCTGTGTAACTGGAAGTTGGTGCTTCCATCCATTTGGTGCTAGAATACTCAGGGAGTTGGTGCTTCCTTCTAGTGGGTGCTAGAGAAACCAGAGAGTTGGAGCTCTCAAACAATTTGCATCTTGTAAAACAGAGGTAGCAGCCTCACATTGAGTTGGTGCTCAATTATAGATGATGTACAAAACTGAAAAAGACTGCCTATCATTTCGAAGAAGAAGAGGTTTTCTCCCTTTATGGGTTTCCTCGTGAAAATCTGTCTCTGTGTGTATTTTATGTGTAACTGATGATCTTTACTCTTACTGTCCATATGTTGTATGTTGCTTGATAACACATGAAGAAATATTAATAATTGTTAAGAAGGTGCAAATTGTTTAAGCTTATATACAACTGATTCACCCCCCCCTCTCAGTTGTATTAGTATTTTCAACATAATCCATGGAGATGGATTCCCAAGTTCGACTAGGGATAGGAAACAAAGTATAGAGGCCTTGCTTCTTGATGGTCGGTTTGGAAATGGTGCAAGTAGTGGAGGATCTAATGTACTTCCCGACATCTTGTCGAAGGTTTGGACAATATAAATACTTTTGTAGTACTGCCATTTCTTTTTCAACCCTGAAATTACCAGTGACTCAACTATAGTGCACTTCCAAAATCATATTGGCATGCTCACTTGAAGGAGCATAAAGGTGTCCCGGGTGACATAGTAGTGCATCCTGGAGGTGAAAATTTGGAACTCAGTTACCCTCCAAGAGCGTCTTATATGTGTGGCTGAAATCTGTATCGCTCTTGTAGAGAAGTGGCCAATCAGAATTCTTGTTCCCACAAGAGTTGAGCATGATGGTTATCTGATGCAGAACCCCTATCCGTCCTAAGGGTTGCATGACATGTCTGTCAAGATCTCCGATTCTGGAGCCGGAACGACTCTCCTAGTTCTGAAAGGGAACCTCTAAAACTAAGTCCACATGCCCTTGTCTGTGTTTTTCCCATGCAAACCATCACTAGGCATAATCCCAAACTCCACAAGACCATAGGTGCGACCACGGTCTTATCCCAAAAGGCGCATCCAAAAAGGCGCTTCACATTTCGGTGTTTCGGGGTTTTCGATACAATGGTCCCCCAGCACAGACCCCTCTAAGTCCCAAAACTTGATGGGATAATCGGAGATTGGTTCCTCCCTTTCCTCTTTCTACGTTACCATGCGCTTGTGACAACAACCTTCACCATAAGGCGTGCTCAAATCCTTCAAGTCCTGAATGCTAAAAGCATGGTGACGCAAGATCTACGGCTTAGATCGACCCCTGGACTACGACTACGATTGTTTCGGCGTTTCATGTTTCACAACTTCGCCCAACACGAAGTCCAATCACTCCTCCAGTCGATCACAAAGTGCCGAAGCACCCCTTTGTTGTGGATCGATGGCTTTGGACCTAAGAAGATCCAACGGCCATGATCTTATTGGGTTTTCACCAGTCGAGAGTTTCGGCTCTTGCTCCTTGTGCTCTCGGTTGCTGAACTTCTAAATATCGAAACCTCGAGGTATTTTATCAATGACCCTTGTTCCTCTCCCCAATCAATGATCATGGTTGAATCAATGTTTCTTCTCGAAAGCTCTCCACTGTCCGTTCAAAATCTTTGTGGGTTTTCCCCCCTAGACGTACGTGACATTAAATCTTGTGCACTTGGATTGAATTAGATGACCATTGATTCTCCATCGTCACCTAATGATTGATAATTCTCTTCCTTCTAAGATTTTGGCTCCTCGGACTTAGAATATTTTCCAAGTCCCTAAAGGTGTTGACCTTCGCTCCTCCTGGGAAATGGGTTCGTTGATCTCGATAACACTTTCTGAAGTGTTATTCCTCCCGAGATTCCTTGGGTGAAGACTTCGATTTATCACACAATCCTTGCGTCTAAGTGACCTCTATAAATCATATCCAAGGGATTTGTCACAGATAAATTCCTCCCTCGATATCCTAGTACTTCTCTCTAGCTAGATGCACACCTTTCAGAGCTCCAAATGAAGAGAAACAATTGAAACTGAAAGAAACTAACATTCACATTTTCATTCTCTCATATGGAGATTCATTCACTTTCTCATAAAAATAGAAATGACAGGAAATTGCAAACACAGTTCAAACTCCATGTATTTGGGTCAATTTTCCTTTTGTTATATTCATAAGTGCCAAAAATGGCTACAAAATACATTCAATTTACAATCACTGAAAACTAGGATCTCCTGCTAACTCTAAGTTCTCTTACAACTACTCTCCCTCTGTATTGCAGCTAACCCTATCTAGGCATACAAAAACTCTATTTAACTCTGAGGAACTTTTAGGGTTTCCCCTGCCTACTTATCTACTCTAAAAAATTAATCTCCTGACTATCTTAGACTAGTCTCAATCCAAAGTTGTAATGGAAACTCATGCTCTACTTGCAATTTTCAAAACATGCCTCAAAGGGTAAATTTTGACATTGGTTCAAGTGTGCCTCCAAAGGTAAATTCCAGTGCTGAGTTAAGGAGGATTTCAAAATCAGATGCAACTGCCAATGTTAAAGTTCTAGAAGAACTCCCACGTGATGAGAGGTCCTGCCTCTGCGCACTTTCCAATGATGCTCCTACATCATACTCCCCTTGACAAAAATTCATGGTCTCTTGTCCATGAGATCCCGCACTAATTTTCCCAGCTTCTGGATGGCAGCTTCATTTTTCCAACTGGCATCTTCGATTGGGTGTCCCTTCAATTTGACCAGATGTTCAAAATAGGTTTTCCTTATGGTCTTCTTGCCAATCCTTTGATCCACAATTTTCTCCATTTGTGGCTTTTCTTCCACAGGCATCTATTTCTCCCACTAAATATTTTGTTGATCTTATGATCCCTCTGTGTCATATTTCCTGTAAAAATACAGGTCTGAAACATTGAATATGGGTGAAATTCCCACACCATCTGGCAACTCAATCTCATAGGCATTTGCATCAAAATTCATTAATATCTTACAGGGTCCTATCTTCTTCATCTTCAACTTGTTATATGTTCCCCTAGGGAACCTTTGCTTCCTGAGATGTGCCAAAACCTGATCTCCTACCTCAAATTGAAGTTCCCTGCAATGTTGATCAACTCTGTGCTTGTATTTTTGGTTAGAACTCTACAACTATTCTCTAATTTGGCTATGGAGTTTATGCATTTCAACAACAAAATCTTTTTCCCCAACGCTTCTGATATCACCCTATTCCAAGTCTCTCAACTCAGACACTCCCATGGGTTTCATTCCATATAGTATTTGGAATGGGCTCCTTCCATTACTCCTATTTGGTGAGTCATTGTAGGAAAATTATGTTTGTGGCAGAATCTGATCCCACTGATTATGATGCTCTATGAGTAAACTCCTCATTAAATTTACCAAACTTATGTTTACCACCTTAGTTTGTCCATCTATTTGAGGATGATAAGATGAGATAAAGGAAAAATATGTCCCTGTATTCTTCCACAACGTCCTCCAAAAGTGACCAACAAATTTTGTGTCTTCGTCCGAGACAATGCTCCTGGGTATGCCGTGAAGTCTCACAACTTCTTTGAAAAATAGATTTGCAACATGTGTTGCATCACTACTCTTCTGGCATGGGATGAAATGTGCCATATTTGAAAATCTATCCACCACCACAAATATGGAATTGAATCCCTGTTGTGTTCTTGGCAACCCCAACACAAAATCTATGCTTATCGCATCACAAGGTCTCTCTATTATTGGCAATGGTTGATACAATCCAGTGTTGTATCTTTTCCCCTTTACATGTTGGCAGATTCTACACCTGTTCACAAATTTTAGCACCTCTTTTCTCATACCTGGCCAATAGTATGAACTGATCAACTATGCAAATGTTTTATCATGGCCAAAATTTCTATCCAATCCTCCAATGTGCTTCTCCTTCAGAAGATTATCCCTCATTGAGCATTTTGGTATGCACAATTGATTTCCTCTGAACAATAGTCCTTCTTGAATCATGTACTCTATCCACCAACTTCTATCTCTCAAACACAGGGTTTTTACATGCTTCATATGCTTCCTTAAAGTCTGTATCATCACAATACATATCCTTAAGGTGTTCAAACCCCAAGGTTTTCACCTAGAATTCCTGCAGAATTAAACATCTCCTGCTTAATGCATCAACAACCTTGTTATCATTCCCCGCAATATGTTTTATGAAAAAAGTAAAATTTTGCATAAATTGAACCCATTTTGCATGCCTCTGATTCAATTTTTCTTGTCTGGTTATGAATTGTAAAGCTTGGTTATCGCTATACAAGAAAAATTGTTGTGGGACAAGATAATGCCTCCATTTATTTAAGGCTTGAATTATGGCATAAAACTCTTTGTCATATGTGGAATACTTCCTCTTGGTCTCATTCAACTTCTCACTGAAATATGCAACAGATCTGTTATCCTGACTCAAAAATGCTTCTATTGCAAACCCACATGCATCACATCTTACATAGAATGTCTTTTCAAAATTCGGCAAGACCATAGTCGGTTGTTTTGATATCTTCTCCTTTAGTATATTGAAGCTCCTCTCGACTTCCTCTATACATTTAAATGACTTGTTCTTATTCTTCACTGTATCCATCATTGGTACAAAAATCCCACTAAAGTCTTTGATGAACTTCCTATAGAAGCTTTCTTATCCATGGAATATCCTAACCTCGAACATGCTTCTTAGTGACGACCATTCTCTGATTTCTTTCACCTTCTCTGGATCCATCTTCAGTTCATTTGAAGAGATAAAAAAACCCAAGTAAATGAGTTATGTCTTCATAAAAGAGTACTTTTTCAAATTTATCAGCAACTTCCCCTGTTCTAGCCTTCTCATTACTATCGTTAGGTGCCTCAAGTGATCCTCTTTAGTAATGCTAAAGATCAGTATATCGTCTAGATATAAAACTAAAAATTTCTAATGAAATCTTTTATAACTTCATTCATCAGCCTCATAAAAGTGCTCGGGGAATTTGTTAAGCCAAATGGCATAAACATCCACTCATATAGACCTTCATTTTTCTTAAAGGATGTTTTCCATTCATGACCTTTTCTCATCCTGATTTGGTGATATCCACTTTCTAGATCTATCTTAGAAAATAAATTTTCTCCACTTAAGAAATCCATTGAATCATTCATTCTTGGTAACGAAAATCTGTACCTGATTTTTATTTTTTTGATGGCTCTTGAGTCTATGCACATTCTCCATCCTCCATATTTATTTGGGCTCAACACAGTTGGTACTACGCATGGACTCAATATTTCTCTGACCAAACCCTTGTTTAGAAATTCCTGGACTTGGTTCTTCAATTCCTCATTCTCTCGAGGTGTTAATCGGTATGCTGCTTTGTTCGACAGACTTTCTCCTGGTATCAATTCGATATGATGACTGATACTCCTGATGGGTGGAAATGAGTTTGGTAGCTCATCCACTACCATACCAGTGAAATTATCCAACATCTCCTGAACTTCCTCAGGAAAATCATCCATTGATGTACTTGTAAGGATAACTCTGGGTTTCCTTATCACAACAAACTACATCTCCTAGTCTTCCTTGACCTCTTGCAGGAGTTCCTTCCCACTCATGAGAAGTATGTTGGTGCTGGCTTCCTCTTTCACTCTCTTCTCCTCTATTGGCAACAACATATGTTTTCTACTATTCTTATCCAATGTATATGTATTTTTCTTCGCATCATGAATGACATTTATGTCAAACTTCCACGGTCTTCCCAATAGACTATGGCATGCATCCATGGGAATTACATCAGATAGGATTTCATCTTTATAACCTTCTATTTTAATCTCAACTAGGCATTGTTTAGTAATCATTACCTGGTGTACTTTTTGCAACCATGAGACATTTTATGGATTTGGATGTGCAGTTGTCTTCAGCTCCAATTTCTCCACCATCTCTGTGGATACTAGGTTGTCAGTGCTCCCACTGTTAATGATCAACTTTCATACTTTGTACTTGGTCTTGAAAGTTGTCTTGAAGAGACTGTTTATCTGCACTGGCTTTTCAATGTCTGCCTTTGGCTTTTAGAGAACTTTTCTCAACATTAGGAATGCTCCATCCTCTGCTCCTTCTTCTTCAACATCTCTTCACTGTGCTTCTGAGATGTGAGCTTCTCCTCCTCCTTCTTTCTTCTTCTTGGGTCATTCCCAAGACAAGTGAACTGTATTTCCATAGGCATAACATCTTATTCATCCTTTGCCTCTTCCTCTAGAATATTTTCTTCCACCGTCTTGTCTTCCTCTGGAACTTCCTCCTCATTCTGAGTGATTTTGTGGTTTCTCCACTTCTTCCTTAGATTGATGTTTTCTATCACGGTTAAACCCCTTTCTTTTTCTTGGGACCGAGATTTTACCTCTTCCTCGCTGGATTTGTTTTCTGGTTAGATTCGCCTCTTCCTTCATTACAAACTGATAAGAATCCTCCACAGTCCTAACTGTCATCATGCTAAGCTCATCTTGGATCTCATATTTCAAGCCATTTATATATCTGGCGAATTTTTCTTCATCTCTCTCCCTTTGTCCAGTTCTGATGTTCAGTCAGTAGAACTAAACATATTGACCTTCCCACCATAGCATGACCTTCATCTCTCTCCCTTTGTCCAACCATATCATGACCTTCCACTTATGGTTCTCTTCCAAGAGAATCATGGACGACTCTATCCAATTGAGATTACTTCAATGCACACTCACTCACCCATCAACCAAGTGGTATGTACAAGAAAACATTGGGTCCCATACGACCTTTGAATCTTTGGCCAAAGCATTTTTGACCTTCTTTCAACTACCGATATGTCATGAAAATGGTCTTGAACTACTCTCGAATTTTAAACAAACCTCTGCTACCCACATTGCTGAACACATTCATGAATGGAGTTGACGACGTAGTCTATGCAAAGCAGAAGCCACCAAGAAACAATTCCTTAATTGGTTTCTTAAATCCCTTGTTTCGCTCTTTTCCAAAGACATGGACGCCACCTTCCCTGAGTCTAAAGAAGAAGCCATAAGCAAGTCTCAACAGTTTGAGCTCATTTATTCTCAATCAGGATACTTATTTACAGTACTACCTGACACCTCGAGACCCTTGTCATTCGGCTAGGATAAACCTGGGATGTCTCACTTCATGGATGGATTGATTGGTACCACGACATGCCACAATCCACACCTCCAACAACCACATGGAACACCTTAATATCCACCATTATATGGAAGACCCCCTTATTATTCTCCTCCCCCCTATCAACAACCATACCTTGTTCCCCCCACTCCACCCATAAGCGGACCCTCGGTAGCCCCCATGACGCACCCAGTTATTGAACCTAGTTCTGGAAATGCCTCTGCCTCTTATTACACTGTAAACACTAGTGAAAGCACCATGCCTTCCAATGTACCCTACGGATCATTACCACAACATAATTTTTACTTCCCATTTCATGGTCCTCCCCAACCCATTGTTTCTTGACAAGGACAACCACATGTTGGGGTTAATTTTTTTTATCCCTCTCCCATTTAGCAATATCAAAATTTTGAATAGCTGAATATGGCTAATCTGACCCATCAGTCGAACAACGCCAAAAATAAAGGAAAAAATCGAAACAATAATAACCTAGGACCAGGAGGGAACCAAAACCACCCCCAACAAAACCAACCTATCGGGGGCAACCAAAATCAGGGGAACCAAAACCCCCAAGGGGGAAATAACAAAAAATGCCCAGGGAAGAACAAAAACAACCTTTGGACAAACTTCCCATGTGCCCTTTGTGGTGAGTATGGCCATTATACCCACCATTTCCCTCAAATTGTTGACTTTAAATGGATGAAATAATCTAGAAATGGACCATGTCCCCCAGTACCGCCTACTCCCTGGTACACCCCACAACAATATGTGCAACAACCCCCCCCCATTATGTTAAAAAACCACATACCACACCAAGGGGTAATGAACACCCAACAAGAGATGCATCGAACCCCACCACAGATGGGATAGTACACCAACCCAAGCACTCCTACAGATCGCACTATCCTCCTCACCAGTGAGGAATAAGTCCTTCTACAAACACGTAGTTGTCAATACAGCGCACCCCCTGACTCCGCTACCACTACCTCAGAAGAAGCCCCAGTCACAACTAAACCACCTTTGATGAATCCTCTCCCTAATACTGAACCACCCCTTCATATTCCTCGCATCCCATTATGATGAAATGTCAACAACCCTCAGGCTAAGGTGACACACAATTACAGTCTGGTCAATGACTTGGCACAATCTCCTACTACCATGTCAATTGTAGAAGTCCTTCAAACTTGTCCTACTCAACAAAAGTCGTTACTTTCCTCCCTAGGGGTATTCTACCCTTTTGATACTTGCCTCATCAGCTTTGATCTTGATAGTGGAGAACCACATCTCCCCACTCTTGTCTCTTTCCAAATACCGGTTAAAATACATAACATCACAGTTCATCGTTGCATCATTGATGAAGGTGCATCCATATGCATCATGTCCAAAATCGTATGGAAGAATCTGGGTTCCCTCGATATCATACCATCAACCATCACTTTCATAGCCTATGATGGACAACCATCCTCCCCTGAAGGGCTCTTTCAAAATGTCCCCATCGAACTCAGGGGAAAAACTATCCTCATTGAAATTGAAGTTATCGACGCTCTGCTAGATGATAACATCTTGTTTAGTCATAGCTACATGTATGCGATGAAGGTTATGGCCTCTTATGTGTTACATACAATGATGTTCCCCCACGATGGGAAGATCATCACTATTGACCAAGTATCGCATTACGAGCCCAACCCTTCCTCAAACATTGATAATATTCTGCCCTTTGTTCCCACTAATCTTGAGGCTTACCCACTCATCGAAATGGGTCCAAAAATTTTCAAAGACCCATCCTAGATAGGGACATACCATGGAGAACCTCCTCTCATACATCCCTCAACACAAGTATGTGTCATCTCATCCAATGGAATAGAACCTGGAGATATCCTTCCTCCCACAGAGGCTTCATTACTATCTGACATCCCACTAGTCGTAGAGCTCCTTCCTTAGGAATCCCTTGATAACTCTCCAGATCCCCTTATTCTTTATTATACCCTCCCCCAAGGCCACATTATAGTTTGGGAGACATTCCAACAAGACATCACCCAAATCCCCTTCTTTTACCCCCCGTCAGGCGTACAAGATTTCCAAGTAGCCACAATGCTTACCCTTCCCAATATGGTGCTAGAAATTCTAGTATGGTATCTATATCCACTTGATATGGTCCCTCAATCATCCCTCCCTCCCTAAATAGAAGTAATCCTGATGCATATTCCAATACTTACCCCCACCATCCCACCCACACCCCCACTCACTAACACCCCTTCTATAGCTGGGGGAAGATGGAAGAAGAAAGAGCCCACTGCTCCACTTCCACCATGAGTTCAGCCTCCTTGTGCACTATGAGAGAAATATGGACACCCCACCAATAAGTTCCCATCTCTCCCCGAGCTACGCAATATAATTCAACTCTTGTGGGCACTGACACCACTCGCCATGTCCTCCAGTGCTACCACTGCACCCCCTAACATAGGTAACAAAGGGCTGTGAACCAAATTTGCATGTGCCATATGTTCTGAGTATGGACATTACACCCACCATTTCTCGGCGTTACCTCAATTTTGACAGATGCTAATGACAGTCCGCCAGATCTTCCAACAAGAACCTCCTCCTTTCGCATCATCTCACATGCATGTCACTGACATCCACTATGTCACGACCTCTGTCAATGAACGTATGTGATGTCCTTGTGCTCTCTATGAATCACTTGATCATTTCATATATCAATGTCCTACAATCATTGAGTATAGGCATCGCCAATTGGCCCTTATTCCCAATCTTAGCATCACCCCACTTCTAGTGACGTCGGTAATCCCCCCCACTCCCTCTCCCGATATTGTTTATATCTTCTCCTCTGAGCCTCAGGGACTTCCCACTCCTCCATGGTTCGTTAATATCCTAGAGGAGGATTTGCACCCCAACCCCCCCAATTCTCTAGTTCATTTACCCATGTAACTTTTACTCCTGACCACCATTTTCAACCCACAATATCTCGATATTTGGATTATTTCGAGCGAACCATCACAACCTCCTTGCGATACCCCCTCTACATCGTCACCACCAGAAAACAACCACACAGTGACAGTCACTAATGTTATTCCCCTGGATCCACTATATTATCGATAGTTCCACTATGAAGAAGACATCCTTGAGGAATTAACTACCCCTGATTTCCCATGGGATTCGCTCCATCCCCGAGCACTCTTTCTATCACAAGATTCCTGTGCACCTATTCTCCAAAACCCCATATACGCAATCGAATCCAAAGATTTCATCCCATCAGGGCATATAGACTGGTTCAATCACCCTATCCCTTCCCCTAACACTTTTGAGGAAGGTAATATGGCCAACATTTCCCCCACTATCAAAATTGATATTTCCATCAAACCTGGTATCATAGAGGAAATCACCATTAGCACCGCATACTCTCCCGAAGAACTCATCGCTTACAAATCTCTCTTCTAGGAATATTGAGACATTTTTTCCTGGTCATACATAGAGATGCCCAACCTTGATCCCTCTATTTTCAACCATCATATAGACACATGGCCTAATATTACCCCTGTACGACAAAAGCAACGTCCATTACACCCATCCAAAGAAGCGACCATCAAAGTCAAAATTGAAGAAGTACACACTGTAGGGTTCATATACCCCATCGCATATATGTCATGGGTCTCCAACCCTGTCCCTATTAACAAAAAGTAAGGAACTATCTGTGTCTGTACGGATTTTCGAGATCTCAATCATGCTTGTCCCAAAGAAAATTTTCCAACGCCCTTCATTGACCAAATTATC
The DNA here is from genome assembly GCA_009831015.1 of Picea engelmannii. Lineage (NCBI taxonomy): Eukaryota > Viridiplantae > Streptophyta > Pinopsida > Pinales > Pinaceae > Picea > Picea engelmannii. The sequence goes on along the minus strand of ML790524.1, from coordinate 49,078 downwards.
GATGATTGTGCCATCCACAAGGCTTTGTCCTTCATGGACGACTTCTCTAGCTACAACCAAATTCAGATCCACCCAGCTGATCAATACAAAACCGCATTCACTACCCCTTAGGGTACCTTTTCATATCGTGTCATGCCTTTCAGCCTCAAGAATGCTGGAGCCACTTTCCAACATGCGATGACATACATTTTTCATGATATGGCTCAAATCATTCTGGCCTACTTGGATGATCTCACTGCTCGATCCAAGAAACACACTCAACACCTGGATGACTTACACATTGTATTTCACAAGTGTTGTCTGTATAATATCCTCTTGAATCCCCTCAAATGTGTATTCTACGTCATTGTTGGTCGCCTCCTAAGGTTCATTGTCTCCCAACATGGCATCACAGTCGATCCCCTCAAGGTCCAAGCTATCATGGAAATCCCCCACCGTGGAATTTACGCAAACTACAGAGCCTACAAGGAAAAGCTAACTTTTTACACTGCTTTGTCCTCGATTACGACACTCGGGCACATGGTTTCCTTCACCTCTTACATCATGATATCCCATTCCAATGGGACGAACATGCTCAAAACACTTTCGATGATCTCAAAGTGGCCCTCTCTAATGCCCCATTGATTCTTCCACCTGACTATGACCATGACTATATCCTCTACTTATCGGCCTCGGTCATCTCCATAGTAGGAGTTCTCATCCAATTAGGAGATGACGACCGGGAGCATGTTATCTATTATGTTAGTAAAAACCTTTCAGGGCCACCCTTGAAATACAATCATGAAGAGAAACTCGCCCTTGTAGTTGTCCTCACAGTCTATAAATTGCACCATTACATCCTACTTCGAACTACCAAGGTCGTAGTTGATTCCAACCCAATGTAATACTTGCTCAGTCACCGGAAAATTAATTGCAAATTTTCCCAATGGATTGTCATTCTTTACGAGTACAAGCTCAAATTTTCAAAACCTAAGAGAAAGAAAGCCCTCATACTTTCCGAACTCATTACAACATTCCCTTCTGATACTACCAGTACCCCCATCAATACCGAATTCCCCAATGAACATCTCTTTTACATCCCCTCGGATGATCCTTGGTACGACGATCTCCTTCTCTACCTCCGAACATAGAATTTTGGAAACCACCTCTCCAGGGACGATCGTCGATGTATTCAACACCAGGACCCTCGCTACCTCCTTATCAGCGATATTTTATATCTTTGAGGGGTCGACACCATACTTCGTCAATGTGTGACTATCGATGAAGCCGACCGAGTATTGAATGACTTTCATAGCGACACTTGCAGTGGCCACCTCTCAGGGATGTCCACCACCCAGAGAATCATTCAAATAGGCTATTTTTGGCCCACATTGTTTCACAACTACATCCATTCTATGAAGCGATATAAAAAATGTCAACTATATTCCAACAAATCAAGAGCACCACCTACTCTTCTCCACCCAATCATTATTGTCGGCCCCTTTTGAAAATGGGGAATCGACTTCATGAATTGCAACCCCTCATCTAGTAATGGACACAAATACAATGTCATAGAAGTCGATTATTTCACCAAATGGGTTGAAGCCATGCCCACATTCAACAACACTACTAACACTGTAGCGTATTTTTTCTTCAACCATGTCATCTCCCACTTTGGAGTCCCCCTACATCTAGTATCTGATCATGGGAAACACTTCGAGAATGATATTTTCGTCAAACTCTCCTCCAGGTTAGGCTTCTCCCATGAGTTTTCCTCCCCAAACTACCGTCATTCCAATGGATAGGTAGAGGCAGTCAACAAGGTCCTCAAAACCATGTTGTAGTGTACGGTGAACAATCATAAGACCAATTGGCACCTTATGTTGTTTTTCGCACTGTGGGCTTATCACATGACAGTTAAAAATTCCACTGGTTTCACACCATTTCATATATTCCATGGGGTCGACGCCACTCTCCCCATCGAATTTGAAATCCCCACATTACACACCATTATTGAGCTATTACCTGACACTGCTCCGATGGAGAAGCGTTTGCTACACTTAGAGTTGTTGGATGAAGATCGTCGGTATTCATTACAGAACAATGAGGCAGCCAAAAAATGGTTGAAGGCCACCTTTGATCTCCATGTCAACCTTCGATATTTCAACGAAGGCGACCTCGTCCTTGCTTACGATATCGCCCACGATACCTTCAGCCATGGAATGTTCGAGTCATTATAGCATGGACCTTACATCATCCAACATTGGCTCACTAAAGGTGCATACATCCTAGCCTCTCTCGAAGGCCACCACCTCAAGGTCTTTTTTTTTTTCCTCCATATCTTACGTATAGTATATCCTTTGTGTTATTGATAGATGTCTCCCCCATCGGCCTTCCACATCGGTTACACCAACGGAGCTAGCCTTTGGACACAAAATCTTGCTTCGGCCACTTGGACCCTCTATACTCCCTCGCATGCACTACTCCACTCCAGCAGAATATGCCTGGGCTCAACTACCAACAACCAAGCTGAGTACATAGCCATCATTGGTCTCCTTGCCGAGGCTAGTCATCACCATATTCATCACCTTATCATTTTACTAGATTCCCAACTCATCTTCCTCCAACTCAACAATGTGTATTGTGTACATGATCTTTGCCTCTTCCACAAATACTTGCAAGTTAGACTTTTATCTGGACATTTTGATTTAATCACATTCACACATATTCCAAGAAAATTTAATCAAACAATAGATAATATGGCTAACCTATTGTTAGATTGGCATCTATCCCACCAAGCTACCATTACACATACATAACTCCTCAACAGTCTGTCACAGCATATAAATTATACATCATAAACAAAAAACATCATCACAGAGATAAAAAAATGTATATCCGTATATATATATATATATATATATATATATATATATATATATATATATATATATATATATATATATATATATATATATATATATATATATATATATATATATATAGATAGATAGATAGATAGATATATTGAATTACGTGAAATTTTGGTATAGAGTTATAAGCCAATTTCTTTGATTGATACGTTAATCAAGGATTATAATACTAAGTACATTACAATGTAATTAATTATATTAGAACATAACAAAAATTATGTTATAATATTATTAATTATATTATAAGATAATCATTACAAAATGGTACTTAAGTGAATTATTAGGCTAAGTAAATACGTATTTATAGGGGTAAATAATTAGTGAATACTAATTATACATAATGAGGATTTAATAAATAAATATCGAGGAACAACATTTTAATAAAGTATTAATTAAGTTTCATAATCAGTTTATAGGAAATGGACAAATTACAATCTTTGGATGAGTGAGCCTATGCACCCTATGGTGACATGACGAGTTGTGATGGGTCCATGTGTTGAGTGGATATTGAACCACATGTCATGTCAAGAGACATGTGCACTGTGGA